>JAODKF010000116.1:29396027-29416423 GCA_026779585.1 Mormyrus proboscirostris | reverse complement strand
AATTGGAATGTGCATCAGACTTTTCATTTTCACCAGCCAGGAGGTTTGATTGATATTGAAGGCAGTGGAGGAGAAACATCAAAGAAACAAAAATCTTTCTGGAAAGCTGCCTTTGCTCTGACACGAAGGAGTGTGCATTGTCCAGTAAATGCAATGACATCACCAGTATTTAGTAAGATAAGAGATAAGATAATCTTTATTGTTATTGTCACTTGACAATGAAATTGCAAAAGTGCAGGCGACTCAATGTGAGGCTTGAGTAACAAAGGAATATATTACAAAATATACAAATTGCACTGACTACAAATATTACACTGGATATATGAATTCCACTTATGAATATGAAAATGAACAGTTCTGGCATGTGATGGATCACTGAGGAAATGGTATTGTCTTGAGAGAATAAATATTATAGTTATCTCAAAAATGCAGTAAAGTGAAAAATGTTACATTACACTATAATTAGCTGTGCACATACTCATAATAATAATAATAATGTCACATATCTGCATCTCTCATGACTCTACTTAGAGTAAGCAATTGGAAAATGGACGGAGGAGTGGATGGATAGTCATTTATCATTTATTTAGCAATGTTTGCTAAATGGATAGTCATTTATTTATATTTATGATCATTGTACGTACCAGTGAATCCGTGGTTTGGCCTCTTGGTTGATTGACTGGTCACTAGTTTTGCACTAAGCATTTACAGACCCAAGACCCGTTTATATCGGTTAATTCTAGGGCTTGGGGCTGGGAAATCTGATTGTGGATCAGCATAGCAGCTTGCCAGGTTTAAAATGGTCACATTTCCAACTCTGCCTCACCACCCTTTCAGAACTTACCATGACCCACCCATGGGTTGAGAATTGCTGGTCTAAGATATTTTGAATAATTTCATGCTAAGCAAATAAAACTGTAACAGGAAAATGTTCCACTGGCAGGTACTAAACCCTAAAACCACCAAATAATCTAATATCTAAAGCAACACAAGTTGTTTTGTGCAAGTGTAATTTTAGAATATTTGCAGTGAAGATAAACCTTATACTGTAGTACATGCAAAGGGCAGTTTAGCAGTCATCAGTCTTTGAGAGCTGTCACAAAACCCTCCTGAATGATGCCACACATACCTGTCTCATACTGACACCAACCAATGCGACATTTGTCGATGAGAACCCATGTAGTGCAGCGATTTTTTTGGCCTACAAAATCTGTGGAACGGCGGCGTCATTTATATGTGCACCTTGAGCTTCTCTATGCTGTTCTATGATGTCAGCTTCTGTGATGTGAGTGCTGCTTTTAGTGAAGGGGGTGTAGAGGAGCACTGACTGGTGGAAAAATTCCAACAGTTGAACAGTTCAGAAGATGCAGCACATGCACTGCTGATATGTGGAAAGCATGTTTCACTACTATACTCATGCTATCCCTGTTTAATCGTGTATTGTGGACTTTCTCCAGGTATTATACTGTCTATTTCTGCAGATAGATTTTTTTTCTTCAGTTGAGGCCACTGCAAAAATCATGAAAATCAGTGAATCTGCAGTGGTATGAAAATCAGTGAATCTGCAGTGTTAAGTGACTTTAGAATCAGGTTGGTAAAAGGGTTTTCCTCATTGAGAAACACTGAAACAGACTTGGCAATGGGAGAATTGAGCCCTTTATACTAATAGTGTCACCCGTATCGTGCCTTCTTTCTAGAAATGTTTTCAAAAGCAACTCGCTGAATTATCCACTGAGCTCAGACCTCCATAATATACCCTCTAGTCTCCTTTAATTTATTAAAACACTTTGCATATTTAAGGTCCCACAACCTGCGTTATATGTAGAAGCACAACTTTTAACAGCACAACCTGCTTATGGCTATGGAAACACAAACTTAAAATAATGTGAGACAGAACATCGGTAAGAGGTTGGATTTGAGTCATATTTTCCAGCGCATAGTTGATGAGAATCGATCTTCAGCCTCTTATCTGCTTTAGTAGTTTGACTGGATTTGGTGCATTGGGGACAGATTTGGGGGTCTGCAGAGTGTCACTATTGACCTGGCTGTTTCCAAACACTGGGCTTCATTTTTAAAAAATCTGACCTCTTGTACATTATTGTTTTGGTGGCCATGACCAGATTTTAGCTTCAGTCCATTGATCTTTTCCTTTTGTCCCATTGTGCTGTCCTGCTCTCCAGTCCCACCTTTTGCCCCCCCATATCCATCCATCACAAAATTACGAGTGTGTTGTGCAGCATATATTTGTTGTGCTGAGAATGGAAAAATGAAATGGGATTTCTGTGTGTATTCCTTACCTTGGCAAAGACCTGGTCTGGTCATACGGGACGACCTCACTGGTCTTAATTCAAACAGGGTAAGTCGAACTGGCAGTTCATGTTTCTCTGGAGACACAAAGGCTATAAAGATTGAAGTTCCTCGTGTAATGGCTATAAGCATACTTTTAATTTACAATATAAAGATTGTAAAATGAGCCCTTGCTGCTTGTAAAGCACAAATGGAAATGCTTTTACATAAACCTGTAAATTTTGTTTGCTGGGTCTTAAATAGTCATTTCTCAGGACCTCTATTAAGCATGTAACGCCACTTACAACAGACATTAAAAGCAAATGTTTGACAGCTGTTCCTTTAATGCATTTAAGATGACTGTGTGCTTGGCACCACGTGTATGAAAATGATTCAAGTACCCCTGATTCATTGCAAAGCCCAGTTTTCAGGATACAGTACATCCTTCTCTGTCCTCTAAGTGAGACTCTGTTTTGGACGATATATAGATGCCCTTTCATTTGATGGGTATTCAAGCAGCTGAAAATTGATGAATGATCATTCTAGGATGAATGCTGGGTGGTGAGTGAGCTTGGGAGCCGCGCCCGCGATACGAAGCTCTCCCAGTCCAAATCCCAGGCTCAGAAGAGTGATCCTCCAAATCCCAGGCTCAGAAGAGTGATCCGTAACCCCTAATTGCTTTAGCGAGCTTGAGAGCCTGGCCTCACTTAATTAATTATACTTCGCTTTGAATAAATATACCTGCTAAATAAATTAAATGCAAATACTGTACAGGCTCAAACCCTAAAAAAGAGCAGCACAGGCTTCTGTGGGCAGCATATCGCATAGCACTGAAGACCGGATTTTAATCTGGATTTTGCAGTTTCTAAGTCAACGAGGCTGCTGTTGCATCCTTCACAGTTACTTTTTGATTCAAAACATCCAGAGATTTCAATGACTTGATTTTCAGTTGTTTTGGAAGGGCTAGCTACACAACAAACAGAAAAATATTTTGTTATTCATAAATTATGGTTTTGGAGTTTTTATTTTTATCTCAACTGACATACTCAAAAAAGGGTGGGAACTGCCGGGTTTTAGCAGATTTGACCTGTGTAATTGACTGTAGTTGTAGACTGATGATCCCTGTTGGTAAAAGTTGTCTTTCAACACCAGCAAAATAACAGAGCCCTGTGAGGAAATACGATTGCAGTAATATTATTTAAACACTATGAGTTGTTTTTAAATAATTTTACTGCAACCGTACTTCCTCACAGGGCTCCGTTATTTTATTGGTCTCAGGATTATTAGTTAGATTATTAGTGCTCTCTCACTATTGATCTTTGAATTCACTGAAAATCTGCTGTATTTAAAGCAATACAATGAAAAGGCTACGTGAGAAAGAATCCACCAATATGGTGTTTTTTTTTAATCACATGACATCATTACCCATTTAAATCTTTGATAAAAGAACAGAGAAGCATTTAATACCGGGCATCCAGTTTTCTGACCAGAGTTCCTTAGCAGATTCATACTGTGGGAAAGACGCAGTGAGCCAGCTGCGCTCTGCTTTGTGGGAACATGGTCAGCTGTATAGTTTGGTTCATTTCTTGCTCTCAAAGCGGCATAAACACCAGCTTATGATGCCGTTACAGAAAAGGATTTCTGTTCTGCATGTCTTACTCTTAAAATCTCATCTCTGTCCCTGTCTCTGGCCTGCCCCTCATTCTGCTGCTTGTAAATGTGAATCCAGTTATGAAAATATAGTCTAAGTTAATAATGGAATTTAATCAGAATGAATGTTTCGGCCGTGAAGGTCATACTATATGCAGAGGGCAGAGCAGAAAAAATACTCTTATTTCTGAAATTCTGCTGGACATGGCAGTGGTTCCATCTGTGCCCGTCGTGTGTCGTACTGGCATCAGGACCCTGTCCCACAGCTCTGGTTAGAGACGGCACCTGTACCTCTTCTGTCCCCCTCCTCGCTGCCCCTCCTCCCCGCCCATAGTGTGTAAATGAAATGGATTGTGAAATACTGAACCCCTAGCGGTCACACCCCGCCTAGCATTTGTCACGTTAGCTGGAGATACTGCTGGTGCATGGATGTCGAGGGTGGAAGCTGATGGAAATGGAGAATATCTCCACTATCGTGAGGAAATCAAATCTGGATGTTAAACACAGTGTGGGCAAATAATCGCAGCATTGATTCAATATTTGGGGAGGGGGGGGGGTGGGTGACTCAGGTGATTAAAAGAGCTTGCATGGGTTTTTCCCCTCCATGTTGCCAGATTCCAGTGCCCGATCCAGCATGCAGCTATAGCCCTGCCTTTACCTGGTGCCCCGGGTTCTAGTGACACGTGGTTTTCAGGGGAGCCCTTTTTTCCAGTGTGCACCACAACTTCAGAAGTCACGTACCTCTAAATGCACGGCAGCGCGGTCAATAGCAGGACTACTGCGAGAAACATTCTAGGTTTTCGAGGGAGCTTGCATCCTTTTCAGGAGAGCCACGTTCCCTGGTAATTCCCACCATGCTGGTGCCCCTTTTGGCACATCAGTTTTTCACTGTGCTAACAAAAAACAGGCTGCCAGTTGTTCGTTTAATCCTTTTGTCACACTCAGAGGTGGGAAATTCCAGTCATATGACTTGACTCGAGTCAGATTTAAGTTTGCATTTTTTTATGGCAGGAGGTTTTTCCCCTGTTGTCTCCGCCTTCACAATTGTGTTTCTGACTGCTTTTATTGGAACCCCAAAAATTGCGTGTGCCCATGAATGACAAGCCACACCATGCACAAAATGGGCAACATGTGATTTGTTGGTGAACAGAGAACGCTAGCAGGGAGTAACCATGGCGGCGTTCATACTAAATACTATAGACTTATGTGGATGAAGAAAAACAGATATCAGTATTTAAAACGTGGGATAAAGGTTGGTAAACTAGCAATAACTTACCCAACGTGCAAATCAGCAATTTGCATTAATGTTAAATGTTCTTGCTCTTGCTGACATTAAAGTAGTGATATTGTGGCATTTTCTAAAGCTTTTCTAACACTCTGACGGGAGTCTCCGGTTCGGGTCTGGAGGATAAACTCTCCAGTGCTGCTTGAAAGCCTTGGAAAATTCTTGCTGGGGACTGTTATGTGTTCATGTATAGTTTTCCTTTCAACACTCTGTTTGTCGATTGTTTGGTCTTATGCCTTAACATTATAGCAGACATTAGCAACAGTACACAAAATTCATGGTTCAGTATAAACCTTGGTTTTGGGTTCATGGTTCAGTGCAGTTTCAGTAGAGCAGGGAAAACTGAATTTCTTTTGAAATTATTTGTTATTAAAAGTCTATGTTGCCATTACTGGGAAACAAAACCTAAGAGATGCTTGTTTGCAAGTTGTAAGAACATACAAAAAAGAATTAAAAATCAAAGTTATGGTAGCACTGGTGGGATCTGAATACCCCGGCGTGCTCGCGATCACTTGCAAATAGCCCCAGTGTGTAGCTGTTGTTAGCAGATACACGTTGTGCTGTATACCCGACTGTCGCGTGTATTCTTACGTGTGTTTGTACTCGGTCCCTGCTTGGTCCTGACGTATTTCAGTCAGTGTGTAATCACCCGCCTGTGTGTGTCTTACTGTCTTTGGTGTGGAACTTGTTGTGACGGCCCTGTGTTTTGCTGCCATTCTGTGTCGCTGTGTTGTTGCTTAAATGCGGTTCTTTTCAGGAGTACGTTAAAAGAGCAACTTCGCACAATTCCATGCCTCCTTGTGTTTGTTCACCGTTGCCATCACAATGCCTTGGTCTGTCTGGCGTCACAAAATAATGAACCAGCTCCCGTTTCCTCTACTACCGACTAAGGTTGCATATCTATGCCCGATTGTTTTATTTAGGTCTGAATTTCCTGGCAAAAGCATCTTAAATGCCTCAGAGAGATGTCGTCCCAAAAGATAAAAACAGTACGTAAACTACAATGCGATATGGTCATAGCGAGAAACGCTGCTTGCAGGCGATAACAGCTAACCAAGTGAATGACAGTGATGTCCAATTCATGAACAAATTCTTCTTTTGAATTGGTTCTTTTCAGTGAAATGGTTGAACTGGTTTTCAAATGAAAAAGAATTCACGCATTGCACAGGTCAAAGTCTAGTATCAGTAATCTGAAAATATTTTACAAATTATCATACAAAAATACACAACCACCTTTTTAAACTCACTTTCATTTGCTTTTCATAGACTGTCTGCAGCCATGTTGCCTGGCACGCCACTCCCCATTCCGCGCAGCCCCTTGTATTTCTGCTGTCTGCAGCCATGTTGCCTGCAATGCCACTCCCCATTCCGCGCAGCCCCTTGTATTTCTGCTGTCTGCAGCCATGTTGCCTGGCACGCCACCCCCCATTCCGCGCAGCCCCTTGTATTTCTGCTGTCTGCATGCCCACCTGCGCGGTACCTGCGGCTCACAGCGCCCAGCGAGTTAGCGAGTTCAGCACGTGCCGTTCAAACGGTTACTAGGCAATTCTCCTGAGACCCATACGTCCCTTAAGAGAGTTTATGATATAATTTATTTATATACTTTTATTTCTTATTTTAAATGCATGTAATTACATTATTGGCCACTGGTATCACTGTTTTTTATTATTTTGTTAATTTTGTTCAGTGTAAGTTGCTAAATTCAATTGAATTCAATTCAATTCAAATAACTTTATTTGTCCCCGAGGGTACAGGAAATTTTGGAGTCGCCTTCTCCTTTTTTCCTCATTATCCCCCTTCATGTGCTCATTTCATGCATGATCTCTGCACCGACCAAAACGTGGCTTCCACAGTGTAACAGAGTCTAAGATTCATTATTTTGTGTGCTTTGTTTTTTTGATCGACAATCTGTTCATCTAGTCCATAGGCCATTTCTGCAGTTGGCAGATGCTGGGACATGTAACCAAAGAAAATAAATAATAAATTCTGAAAAGTTACAATTCTATAGAATGTCCTTTTATCATCCAATATTTTCACCTAAAACCCATTGGTTAGTCTGTGTTTAGGCCCTCCCACACTTGGAAAAGGAAAGCATTTAATGAGTATGTAAAGGCTGATGCATTTACGTCACAGGACATACACGGTACGTTTTTATTTGAATCTTCCGCTTTGTCTTGTTGTCATGGCTAGCTCTCTGTGGCTTTGTTTGTTTTCCCTGCACATCATCGTTGAAGCTTTGTGACGTTGATGTTTTATAGTTCACCCCGTACCTTGTTTTCATTTAACCCCACATTACAAAACAAGAAAAAAAAAAAAAAAAGGTGCCCAATTGTGTGCTCTGCTGCAGCAGAATGTCACCTGTCACACTCACAACATGCTGCCAGAGACCCTCTCCCCAATTAGTCCCAGCTGGATCCCTTCTCCCTAACAAGAGGCGGCCTACCGCGTTCCCCCGCGGAGGGGATGCAAGGCTCCGTGTCGCCTGCCAGATCAGAGGAGCCGTGGCTGTTATTCTTTTTTTTGTTTAATTTTCTCTGAGAAATCCTGCAGTTCCCATGATGCACTCAGCCCCAGAGCAATCTGATGCTGAAGTGCATTTCCTGTGTGTTTTACAGAGCAGGTAGTGGGCAGAACCATGGAAAAAACAGCAGGAAGTAAAGGCAGGATATTGGCGCATGTGAATGAAGCGTGAAATGTGCAGGTGTCAAGTGGGAGTGCGAGGGGTCTCCACAGTGACTCAGCAGGGGGTGCTTCTGCTGCGTGATTGGATAGCTGTCCAACAAGAAATGCACCGTTCGTCTGGGGAAATTGCCTTGAAATTCACTTTAGCTCAGAGATTTATCATTTTTGATTAAATAATGCTTCTGTTTTATAATATAACGAGCTAAACAGCAGCCACACAGCTACACATATACCTATTAACAAAGTGAGAACCTGCTCAAGGGCCAGTAAGTGTAACATAAGGGCATCTAAAGAACAATCATATTCACAAAATCTGCTGTCAGGCAGCTCTGGTACAGTGTATAGTCTTTTCCTTAAGTGTGTTCAAATCACCCACTTCCGCACATGTTCTCCCAGCTGATAAAAGTGATTTCTTTAATGGTGTAACAAATTTCAAAGAAGTGTCCAAAAATGGTGTACAACCATATTAAATGAGAAAAACAGCTTTCAACATGGATTCAGCTTTCAACATGGAGTTTGGAATTTAATTGTTTTGTGACTGAAAAAATGAAACAGTTTTTCAGGTTATGAAGTTCATACACAATTGGTTTTAATGAGCAGTTGTGGGCTTTAATATGCATATTTCTTTTATACAAATCACTTTATTTCTTCAGGATGTTACTGAATTCATGAATATGCTACATTATGCTATTAGGGGTTAGATTTCACTGCAGCTGTTCATTTAAGAATTTATTTGGAATAAAACATTTCGATTGTTCATTCACACATTAGATTTTGTGTTCAGTATATCACATGTGCAAACCGAATTTCGGTTTTAATTTAATGCTTTAATTTAACTTTTCAATCATAACCACATTTCAGTACAGTGATCCCCAACCTATCGCAGAAGTTACGTTCCAAACCCATCAGCGATAGGTGAAAATCCGCGATATAGAAAGACCATATAAATAAACTTTTTAATAATCATTTTTTTATATAGTTTAAGCATTTTTTTAAAAAATATATAGTTTAAGCATTAAAATACCGCTCCCACATGTTTTAAACACATGTAAACTTATTAAAACACACTTGACTTGTAAGTGTAAACACATATGACATGTGGATGTCGGGCTTAGGATATATATATATACACACACACACACACACATCGCAGAGAACTGTGATGCGTCGAGGAAGGACGGGGGCGCGATAGCTGAACCGAGACATAGCGGGGATCACTGTACTATTTAAAAATGTTCTGGAATCGTATATTATGAGCATAATTGCTCTAAAGTGGATAGTGAAATATTTGAAAATATTTATTTGCTTTTGATTATTTTTGTTTTTAATAAAACATCTGTCATTACCACCCTGGTACTTGCACCAAATATGTTCCAACATAAGACACATTTGTACAAAACCGTACAGAAAAAGACCCTTTGTTTTCCTGTTACAGCTCCACTGCACATATTTGCCTGACCGTGCCAGCCTCGCTCTCCATGATACTTGCCTGTCTATGCCAGTCTCATAGGGAACAACAGGGATCCCCCAATTCTGGCAGAATAAATCTCCATGACTTTTCCAAAACTTTTCCAGTACCATAAGAGAATTTTCCAAAGCCCACAAGTTTGTAAAACAGAAGTAGATAGAACAGTATTTGTATAAGGAAAAATAATTTTGGTACGATAATAGCCATTCTGCTTACAAAATAAAAACAGACGGTGGACAACTTTTGCCAATGTGCAAATAGTGTTCAATTATTAAGAAAATTAATCCCAATATTAAAATAATTATACGTACCTTATGATTGGTAGAGGCAAACGGAGTCAAAAACAGAAAATTGTGATCAAAGAATTCAAATGTGTGCAAGTAAAAAAAAAAACAACAAAAACTGGAATAGCGAGCAGAAAGGCAGCGATCTGAAATACGCGAAATCTGGCGGTTAAAGTACCGGAAACGGATGTTTACCAAGGTAGTTTATTATTGACTTCCGCCTGTACGTTATCGTTGTGTTGCGGAACGAAGCGGGACACAAAAAACAAGGCTAGTTTCTAAAACTGTTCCAGAACGTCTCCTCTCTTTCCAACAATTCCAAAAGTTATCCAGGGCCTGGAAAAATTGTTTAAAAATTCCAGGTTTTCCATGACCTCGGTACCCTGGAACAAGGCTGGTGTACATGTGGGCTGTGACGTCATTTTCTCGTTGTGGTCGCATGCACGGATACCAATATGGGCAATTCTGAGATGCTAGTTAGGCCAAATGCACACAGTATGGGGAGAGCATGCAAACACCCACACTCAGACATGACGTTTGGTCCCTGCTATATAATATACAGTATTCATGACAAGATACACACAGGATAAGCAGAATTCAAAACCCCAATCAGAACTACTCTCTGAGTTACCATGATACCCAAAGTTAGAAAATACTACTACTACTACCTGCACACTTAACTTGACTATTTGCACATGACCACTTTGTACTGTCTCTGTCCTGTTTACTGTACGTAGATTGATAGTTAGAAATAGTTTCTATTCTTAAAAATTTAGTTTTAGATTTATTTATGTGAAATTTCTGTTTTATATATTTTTTGGTATATTTTTTATATTTGTAATGCACCGTGGGGGCCCTGTGTGGAACGACATTTCAATAAACTGTATACTGTGTATATTGTTGTATTGACGATAAATCAATCTTAATCTTAATCTTAGTGTTAACAAAGTAATTAATTTATAAAATAAATAAAAACTTTTGTCATATTTCTTGTTTTAAGCAGGCTACCATCAATAGAAGCACCCATATTCTATTATTGAACTGTCTACTTTCCACAGGGCAAACAATAAGTCAGTATTTTAAAAGCAATGCTTAAGGATGTTACTTCAGAACTGCATCGATTTTCAGCCCTTCACTGCTCAGTATGTTACCTGGAGCGCAGAGGAAATTACTCTCCAGATGACCCAAATGAGTCTTTGGAGTTTGAACACTAATTATATGGTAAAGAGTGAAGGAGGTAAAACCACATCAGGTGTGTGTGTGTGTGTGTGTGTGTGTGTGAGTGTGAGTGTGTTTACACAAGTCACTGTAGTGATTGGTCATTATGATGCGAGTGCCTTACACCAGGAGTACATATGTGAAATGTGCGAAATCCTCGATAACTAACATAATATGGATCAGGTTTTAGAGTTTGTCAACTTTATTGTTTTTTTTCTGGTCATGACTTATTCAGTTATTAACTGTGAATGAAAACAATTTCTCTGAATTATTATTAGATATACTGTCTCACACTCTTCGTTGCAGGAAAACACGCTATGTGTGAGTCTTGGCTGATGAGTTTTGCCCTTCTAAATTAAAAAATGAATGACTTCAGGCCTCATGGGATCTTTTCCACCTTTTCTCTTCAGACGAAAGGGTTTAAGGACGTGCAAACAGGATTTCATAGTCTCCTGATTGGATGTGAGACCACTTTGAACACAGACAATGAAGATGATGTTGCTATGGAAACTACTGGTGCTGCAGCCACTCATGGGGTACCTTGTTGGTAAGTGCTTTAATAAGAAGTTATTATATACATGCAAGCTCCAGACAGTCTTTTGTGTACTTTGCATCCTTATGTATTTTCTTCAGTTTATCTTGGTGGTTAAACTTTTGAAGCCCATCTGAGTTTAGAGTACACTTTAGAATAAATATTGCCTGTCTACCTCTATTCCAAGATAACAGCGTGAAGAACACATTCTCTTTAAAATCCACATGAATGCAGTGAAATATACCCTTGCTCCCCTTTTACCATTATATTTAAGGCATTTATCCAGTTTTTATAGCAGGGAGAATTTCTTCAAGAATTTGACCCACTGAATAGAGCGGCTTTGCATCTACTCACCGCTACCTAAAAAGAAACTCTCCACTTATTTTTCTTTTTTTTATTTTGCCTGTAGATGTTAAGCTAAACCTTGCAGTTTTTACCAAGCTGTGTAGCCCTACTGGTATTGTTTCTCACCTTGACTGTAATAACTTCTCTCACTGTTGCCCCAAATTTTTATTTATACATAGGCTATGGTGTACATAAACACATGGCGCGTCCAGGAAAAACAGCTCCCAGCCTGTAGCAAGACTTGGCTGGCAGTATATTATTTTTGAAAGAAAATCTCGAACAACCTTTAAGGCTGGCTGAGAGTCATCCGAGTCATTTCTTGTCTAATGCCAGCTAATTGGGACTTGCCCACATAGACATCAATCCTCCTCCTTTTTCTAAGCCTGGCAAAAAAGAATCACCGAAAAGCTTAATCTTCAATTAACATATGGTGGAAAGGAGACAGAGGTTGCAAGCATGCAAAAAAAAAAAAAGCCCTTATCTGGGATTTGAAGTAACTGTCATTAATTTACAGTAAGGCTGCATTGATATCCTCACTGAAGCAATGGATGTCTTACATGGGGCTTATCATTGATCGTGTTTGATGAGGCGGTTTAATTTTTCTCACTTACAAAGCAGCAGGGTCAAACTTGAACAAGAGTCTGATGGCTGTAAATGTTTGATAAAAGAGGCATTATCCTTATTGAGCTATTGAGATGAAGAAAGGGAAATTAATGAGCGATGTCTCCCATATGTTACAGTTGGATGGATTTTGCCACTGTTCCTTTAATATGTTCTTTCTGCACTCTGCAAAGACAAATGTCCCAGTAGCCACATTTGTAATCTTAGGAGATTACTTGTTCAGAACAGTGTCCTTTTTGTCAAGACAGGCTGCTTTTTGCTCATAGCGTGTGACCCATGTGATAAAGAGCAGCACGGCCACTAAACAAAGCAAACTTTAGGTGTCTTTCATAGATACGTCTTTCTTCAGAGCCTTTCGGAATCGGGTTCACAGGCAGCGCTGCCATCACCTCCCTGAGCAGCTTACTTCATTTGAGGACATGTGCAGACACTGACATACACACCAGCACATGCCTGCAGTGACAGGGGCCCTAATAGTTAACAAGTGTATTATTTTCCTGACATGTCACAAAGGCTGATCCTAAGCATTTGCAGCGACACAAATCAGCTTTACAGGGTGGTTCTATCTTAACTTCAGACCAGCATTTGGCACCCTCTCTTATGGTCCATCTATCCATCCATCCCTCCATCCATTCTTCCTTCCCTCTCTTCATATCCACTTTCAATGCAGGACTGTGGAGACCCTAGAGGTTCTTCAAATCTGGACCTTGATTCCAAATCCAAGCCTTGTTTTCAGTTCCCCCAGGTAGTTAGGTTAATAATTACTGATTCTGATTGGTCAGAGGCTTCACACCTGACTGACAAGTAAAGGAAGGCTGGAAAACCAGCAGGGCTCGGACCTCGAGGACCATGATTTGAATAACCCTGCCCTGGAGCCTATCCTAGAGAGCACTGGAAAGCAGGCAAAGGAACGCTAGCTTTCCTAATTTACCCTCTTTGAATCATGGAAGGAAAATTACAGAACTGTTGGACTGGAAGAACGTGTGAAAGCCTCATTGGGGCAGAAATCAGAATCACAACTTTAGAAGATTGAGGCCGCAGCAGTATCACTGAGACGCCTCCATCACAGCATGCCACCTGCTACTAGTGCCGGCTATTCGCGTCGCGTGTGAGTTAAGAATCATTTAGTGTTTGTTCTGGTTTGACAAGCCTGTGCTTACTGAAAGCCACTTTGACTGTAGAAGTGGGGATAAACAGAGCTTTCTTCTGGCATCCACAAAATAGTGCCCTACATCAAAGCTTTTATGTGAAAATGATCTCATATCTCCAAAGCTTCATTAGATTTGGATATGCTCCTTTTTATGTATCATTGGTGGTAATTTTAACTGAAATGTTCTCACCATCATTATGCTCACCATCACGAGAGTAATTCCACCTGAGAATCTATTTTTGTGCCGGACTGCTGCAGATATTCCTTCAGGATAATGAACCTAAGAAAAAGTCCTGTGGGAGCTTTTGCAAAATTCCTGGTTGTCATTATTTTATTATTTTCATTTTAAAGTCAAATGCCTACAATATCAAGTGGGAGCCACTGTCACGCAAATCAACAGCGAACACAGTTTTCTCCAGCGCATGTATATAACACAACCATAATTATAGCTATTCCCATGACTGCATGAATATACACTAATGTTGTCATGTGTGTGGGCTTCCTTATAGATATTGGCAGCCTAGTTAGAGTTATTGGCCTAATAGGTAGTTAGCTAGTTGGTAAATGAAAGTTCTTCAATCACGGGTAAACCGTCCTACAAGGGCTTCCATAGGCAAACCTGACTAATGGAAACTTTTCGCTCCATATTATCTAATTAACGTGCGCTTTCTATTAGAGGCAGAGTGGAATAAGATTGAAGTAGGGATACTATACACTAGGCGTAGTGAATTTAAGCTTAGCCCCATACTGGTACTTGAATGATTTAGTGTCACATGTTAAGCCGATGTATTACATAGATAATAGATATCAGGATGGGTGGTTCTCAAAACAAGTGTAATGCAGTAATGACTTGATACCTACCGCTACGTATATGAAACAGTTGCAAAAATACATTGTGTTTGTTTGTGTATATTATAAATATATATTGTATATATACAAACACACACACATACACAGTGCAATGTAAAGGTTTGGGCATCCCTGATAAAAATCACTATAATTTCATAACTCGCTAAGCTTTTGATGCAGCAACTTCATTTAAACATATTTTATAGCTTATGGAAACAGCAACATCTCAGTAGTGAAATGTTTTTTTTTTTTTTTATTGGACCAACAGAACTGATTGAATGTGCATTTAAACAAAAAGAGGCAGGTGCATAAATCTGGGGCCCAAAGGAATAATGACATCGATATTCAGTAGGGCCTCCTTTTGCTGAAATAACTGCCTCTGGACGCCTCCTGTAGCCACTGACAAGTCCCTGAATTCTGGCTGGTGCTGCTTTGGACCATTCCTCCATACAGAATGCCTCCAGTTCAGTCACATTTGATAGTTTCTGAGTGTGGACACCCTGCTTCAAATCAATCCCTGCACTTTCAAAGATGTTCAGGTCTGGGGACTGAGGTGGTCATTCTAGAACATTGTACTTGCGCCTTAGTCTCATCTCTCCTCAGTATTTTTTTCCGGAATGTTTCTGGCTTGTGCAGATGTGGTTTTGCATACCTCATGTGACCCTTCTTCTGGTGAGTACTAAGAAAAGGCTGTTTGTGCATCACCCTTCCTCCGAGCTGTTCCCGTGCACTGGACTGTGGAACAATGTACAATCATCGGCCAGTTGTTCTTGTAGCCCTTTGGAGGTGGTCTGTGGTTTGTCTGTGACCATTCTAACCAGCCTTTGCAAGCGCCTCTCAGATATTTCTCTTTCCTTCACAGGGACTGTTACTCCGGCCTTCCGTTTCCTAACTACATTTTTGACTGAGAAAACAGACAATCCAGACCTCTGTGATCATTTCTTGAACCCTTCTCCTAATTCATAATGACGCATTATCTTAGCTTTGAGGTCAGTATAGAGTTCTGTAGAGGTTCCCATGTGTCCACTCTCTAAGAGAGAACCAAGGACCAACACAACTAGCAATTGCCTACGTTAAATAGCCGTTTTCATGATTGCTTGCATCTCTCTTTATAGTTTAAGGTCTAATGAACTAATCAAAGCAATTTTGTGCTGCAACCTGTCAGCACTGAATGACTACAGGTCTCTAATGCAATTAATGCCCAAACTTTCGTACATCCCATTTTATTTTATTTTATACAACTCAATAGTTCTACAGTGAGAATTTTGGTCTGATAAACATTCCCTTGTCTACATTTCTGGCATATTGCTGTGATCTTCTTTTATGAAGACAAAGCAAATGATCATGCAACCTCAGAAGGATACCCAAGCTTTTACATAGAACTGTCGCTATATACATGTATATGGAAGAGATGCATAGCACAGTCAGCAGTACAGGGCTCATTTGCAGTACATACAGGAGTACTGGTACCCTGTGACTGGGAATGCACTAAAATAGTATTTTAAAAAAAGATAAAATTACAGAGATAAACCTGAAATTGCCAAGATTCAAGAAATATCAAACTTTAATAATGTTTCATAGGAACCAACCAAAATTATTTATTAATTTCATTATATTTCTTTCCAAATAAAGGTTTCATAATGAATGGTGCCCCTAGAGATTACTGTAAATGAAATCTACTAAATTTAAACCAGGATTGAATTTACTTAATTTAAGTTCATTGAACTTTTAAGGAACTTTTTTTATGTCCTTGTATCACTTCCTGTTTCACTAGGGTATAAAAATGATGCAGAATCCCTTTGTCATCCAGCACCATGAAGAAAAACAAAAGAACTGGCAGTTCAGAAGAGGCAGATGGTCGTAGACATTCATAAATCTGGTAATGGCTACAAGAAAATCAACAAAAGATTAAATATACCACTATGCACAGGGGCAGCAATTACTCAGAAATGTATAGAGTTTGGAATCTTTGAAAATCTGACAGGCAGAGGATGCAAATGCATTTTGCCCTCCAGAACAGAAAGGCGGGTGGCAAGGAGAGCAAAAAAAATCCCAAGAATCACTGTGAAAGAATTTCAGGTCTTGATGGAGTCTTGGGGTCACAGGGTTTCAAACAGCACCATAAGCCACTACCTCCATCAGCTCAGGCTCTTTAGAAGGGTTTTCAGGAGAAAGCCTTTTCTGACCCCATGACACAGAAAGCAAATGCTTGCAATTTGCCAGAGGTCATTTAAATTATTGCTGGACAAAGGTGCTGTGGTCAGATGAGACCAAAATTGAACATTTTGATCAAATACAGCATCGCCATATTTGGCGTCGAAACAGAAAAGGCTCCTCATACCTGATATAGTGATAGTTAACTGCTATTTTTGGCTTCTTTAACTCTAGGTCCAGGAACACTGGTTGAGATCAATGTCTTCATAATACCACATATCAGGCAATTTTGGTTGACATTATAAACTTTCTCTCGAGGATTTTTTAAAAATTTGTTTGGAATATAAGAGTGATATCCAGTGGAAACCACTTATAGTGATCAAAAAGCTTGGGACAGAATCATTCCCGTACCAATACTATTTAAATAATTTGCTTATAGTAATCAAGTAGTCTGCTTACAGTCTTCATTTTGTGTGTTTTTAAACATGACAACATATGGAAAAAATTTTAACTGTGGTAATTGTTTTTTTTTCTTTACTTTGATCATCCTGACCAGTCTGCTTCTGGCTAGCTACGTGAGACTAATACTGTGTGCATATAAAATATGATAATTTTCCCTCAATGACAAATATGGACTCATCAATGCCTTTAATAAACCACCAAAAACAAACCACTGAGATGCAGCAGCGAAACAATGATAAGCTAATTGATTAATTGGGCCAAAACACTGTTTAAAGAAAAGTGCAAATGTTTTATTTAAAAATCTTCAAGTGGTACTTTTAAGCCACGGTTGTAAAAAAAAAAAACACAGCATATAAAATGTCTATCTCCAGTGGCATAGAAACAAGGATCTGCAGTATCCGCCATATTTAGTTTGCTAACAATTTTGCAGCTTACGGAATTCCAGCACTTTGAAGACTAGGCGGTTAAAGATCCCTCCGAGTAGGGAGGGGGTTGGCGAGGCAGAGGGGGGTAATGTGGGTAAAACCGTATTACTGTAATACCATTTAAGCCAAGTAACAACTTTGAAACTTCATGAAAGTTTTGCCATTTCACTACACTGCTTGCATTTGTGTTTGTTGCAGCCCTGTGATGGTCTGGTGAAATACCATTATTATACACATGCACCAGCTGCAACCGATTGTATCCACTGACAAATGTAATATGTACACAGGAGTCTGCCTGCACAACCATGTACTGTACTGTAGCAGCACATGGAAAGGTGAAGTATGAACTGGGCTTAACACACCACTGTTAACATTGCTAGACGTTGATGTCATTATACTCAAATTATGCAACAAACAGAAAAAATGCAACAAGACAAAATTCATTGCCAACTTTTTTTATTATTGATCATTATCAATTAGTTGTTGCAGCCCGATGTGTATCGATATGTTATTTCGTCAGCTGTGTGTTCTCTGTGTTTGCTTGCTGCATCTGTGTGTCTACATTCACAAGTAAACAGTTTTTTACTTTTTTAACTTTTAAATTATTTTCGATCCAAAGCTATTCCTCTCTCAGCATTGGTGATAATGCTTGTCATTTTGCTGAAGCAATTCAGCAAATTGGCATTGCGAAAGTCAGCTCTTTTATCTGAATAAAATGGGAGATAAAGGCATGGTTTCCTGAGAGTAGACGTGAGCCTCACTGTTACACAGAAAACGATGCAGCAATTTAGAAAACAATTGTGCAAAACATGCACCTGGACATCGCCATTTGTTTTGTATCCTGCATCCTCACTTGACTTCCTTCAGCGACTGTTTGGCTTTAACAGCAGCTTATGACGTGTAGTCAGTACTGGGCAGATGCGCATCATGAAGCAGTTCCAGTACTCTAACACAGCAGCAGAACACAGCTGGAATGAAAGGTCCAAACGTATTAGCAGAACATGCCTCATTCAAAGTCGATAGCAACGTAATTGTCATTGTGCACATGCACAACTAAATGAGCCAATACATTTCTAATTGTTTTTTTTTCCTCTAATGAAAGGGTACATGCATCAATTTTTCATCTATTAAAGAGAAATAGAGAAATAAAACAGAGCTCCCTTTGTGAGCTGCTAAATGCAGTGGCTTGCATGAAGGATGATGCATGACAGATTAGAGAATTTTCCTCAGCTCTGCCAGTGTTAGCCAATTTCTGGTCGCTTACTCTAAGAGCTTTTCTACAGTAGATGCTGTATTAGGGGGGTAAATACTTAAGCTGGTACAGGGTGTGCTGTATTTTTTCAAAAACCGGAGCACTCATTGGCCAGATATGGGACAATGTGTATAAGGGCAAGGAGGCCTCCTTTGGGGTATAAGCCAAAACATCAGCTTGGCCAGTCACTTCTCTCTCGCCATGTTCTTTGCATCTTGGATTTTTGATACTCACACTAAGATAACGTCAGGTGATTCATTTCTGTCACCTACCATTAAAGCTGAGATGCATTTCCATTCCAGCGTCAAACAGCATTTATGCTCCATCCCTGGTAGTTCCGGGGGAAGCCTGTCAGAGCAGAGTGATGTGCATCATTGCACAGCAGCTTGCAGATCCGAGAGTCGGCCGGCATCAGTTCCATTCAGTAAATGCTGTGTGGTCAACGGTCCTTCAATACGCTGCGTCTTTGTGTCTGGAAAGGGCCACTGGGACAGGGCAACAACACCAGATGAATTTGGAGATTTTCTACAGAATGAAGCTATGCTGTAACTTATATTGAAATATTAGAATACCATGTTCAGTCTCAAACTAGCAACGTTAGATATATTTCTTGTATCAATAACATATTTAAATTGCAATTAATACATACAATTGGTTTTTTCACAATGCATCACAAAACGATCTGAAGTGCTGGTTGGTTGCTTTTAATACTTTTTCTGTATGAGAGAAAAGGCAGTTGACCTTAAGCAACAAACCGCATAATCTGCACCATAAGGTCCATAAAGGTTTATCCTGCAAATATTTGTGCACTTACCGCATATCTTGTAGTAGCCACAGCCTGAGGCGATATTGTTGTTGTCTAGACATATTGACACTAACAAGACAGACTAAAATTGTTCTAGCATCACTTGGTGTCCCAGCAGCCCATAAAGACATTCATAATGATTCACTCTGTACCAATAGTTTCCAATTAGGGCTGTGCGATATGACGATATATATCGGATGACGATATAAAAACGTCTATCGTTTCATATAATGCTCTGTCATTTACTTTGTGGTGTAACAAAATATATGGTTTCCGGCGACATTTTTTCATCATTTGGATGATGGTTTGCAATGTTTCATGCCACCACATGGGATGTGGCACTTATTTGGAAGTTTTTATTAGACTTTATAATTTATAACCCACAAAAAACAATCCACAAATTTGTGCCATGAACCACAAATATCCACAAATGTGTATTTTTCAATTTTTGTTGTGTAATATCATATCAGATATCAAATACTGTACAGAGTGATTTGTAGACATGAAACATGTTTTGCATATTTGTGGAACACATCCTGCCTCTTTGTGGATTGTTATATTTGTGACTTCCCTCCTATTTATTTGCAGATTTTTTGTTCAGTTCGTACTGCTGCAGAGCCCCTATGAGGTCAGGATGGGAAAATAGTTATTTAAATACTTTTGCGTTCTCTCACAATAGTTTTGCGATCACGCTACATTTGCCCATTTGCTATTTGCTGCAACGTGGCCGCAGGGATAAACCTAGATAATACAGACATGCGCCGTAAACTGTGTTTAAGAATTAAACTGTGGGAACAATGTAAACCATGTAACTTTAATGTTGCGTGTTTTTATACGTACAGTGGGGCAAGAAAGTATTTAGTCAGCCACCGATTGTGCAAGTTCTCCCACTTAAAATGATGACAGAGGTCAGTAATTTTCATCATAG
>JAODKF010000116.1:29370509-29395968 GCA_026779585.1 Mormyrus proboscirostris | reverse complement strand
CTCTGTCATCATTTTAAGTGGGAGAACTTGCACAATCGGTGGCTGACTAAATACTTTTTTGCCCCACTGTATTTATTAATAATTGCACTGTGTCCATTCAAAAGGACAGTTGAGCTATTGATTGTGTTGTGTAAAATCATATCCACAAAAATATGACGTGATTCGCACTCGTGCACTTTTATGGTCCATTTCCCTTTTTGTGTATCACGCCACGTTTGTGACTTTGCTCCATTTTATTTGCCAGATTTAGTCCAAGTCGCACAGCAGCTGATCTATAGAAAATAATCCACAGATCTGAGGTGCATTAGTGATACATATATGTCGTATCAGGATATGAGATTTTGGTCAGCATAGTCCTTAGACTTGCAATATGTGTAATAGAACTGTGCGTGCTGACATGCCACATAACCCGTCACCGGACTCTTTAAAGGAGCAAGAGCATTTCTGATACACAGGTACACGCTGCTTTATCTGTCCCACTGGGCATGTGACCTCGATGGGCGGCCAAGTTATGCCAGATGCCTCGAGATGCCATTCATCCAGGAGAATGGGCAGGGCTGCGTGGGAAGCCAGAAGCAGAGGCTCTGAGCCTTTTCAGTCCGGCTTTTGTTCAGTCCTGCCCAAGAAGGGGTGGCGACATCATCTGAACAGAGGAATGAATCGATCTGCAGGCTCAGAAGGTCACTTTCTTAAATGCTTCAGGCTACAGGCCATTGGTGTCCAGCTGAACCGGTGATCAAATAGACCTTAGAATGTTACCGCAGTTTTCAACATAAAAAGTTGTATCGGAAAAGCAAGGATGTGACCTGATATTAATTTGCATCCTGAGTAGTTTATCTGTTGAATATGATTATAGAAAAATAGAACATTGCTGAAAATTGAATCTCATGTAGTGAGTGTGAGAGAGGTAAATGACTGACTGTATAATACATTTTTTTTTCTTCCCCAGTGCCTGTATCACACACCTACAAACAGTGAGGAAAATTTCACAATGTTTGCATCATATTGGAAAAGCCCTCTGGGAGAGCCATGGGGACGCCATTTCTTCTCATTATCCTGCATTTACAGCACTGGCTTCTTCATTAATAAGCGGCATTGCCCTGTGAACAGAGCTCTCATAACATACTGCCAGTGAAACAGGATGTTAAGAAGCAGCATATAATCTCTAATTAACAGAAGGAAAGTGAGAGACCTTCATAGTCTTTCAGCCATCATCAGGCCGGATTCCCTACCTTGTTAACCTCCATGTTCACTTTATTAGGATTTAATAGTTTTAATTGTCTCTTCAGTCCCATCTTTCAGGCCATGCCTTTGGAATATGAAATACTGGTACTGCAAACAGAAAACTACTGCATGTTTTAGAAGTCAACGGTGAAATGAAGTCTGAGATGAGATTTACCCAGGTACAAAATGTTGGACACAGGCCCTATATTCATTGTTCAGCCGTGCGTTTGTTTTGACTACAGACTGTATAGTCATTTAGCGTTTTGGCAGAAGGAACTGCAGCAGCTGAAGCTACATACCTGCCAGTATTTGGGCATTAACTGAACTTTGGTTTTCATTCCCTGGGGAGCAACCAGTTGGTTACGGACAGTTCAGACGTTCTTCCCTCTGAGTGTCCAACCGAAGGCTTTTTGATCTTTTCTTTCTAGGTCTTTTGGATTTTTGTGTGTGTTTGTATTTGCCTATGTAGATATGAAGCACTTTGAGGCAAGTATGTTGGGAGTGGCGCTTTTTAAAAATAAATCATTCTAATTTTAAGAACTTACATTTTTACACTCAATTTCTTAAAATGATGTTTTAATGATTTTTTTGAACATCCACACTGTGCGTTGACTAGTGTTGTAGTACTTGGTCTTGGTCTGATCTCAGAATTGACTTTATTTTGACTGGGTATTACTTCGGTCTCGGATACAGAGGACTCGAGGTTTTATTTCAAGGCCAGTCAAGGCCACTAATCAGAATGCCTCAATATTTATCACAGCGGTTTAATATTCATCTGTTTGTTAACCCTGAGATCCCGACAAATACAATATGCTTTGATTTTTGCACCAATTAATCTTTGGCTCATAACTTTAGATAGGTATATTGCTCAGATATGAATTCCGTATCTTTGCAATTTTTACTCAATCTGGTCATCCAAGTTGCAACAATGTGTGCTAAAATATTGCAGAGTAATTCTGTGCATAATGACATAATAAACTGACATAATAATAATGACATAATAAACATATATTTTAAACATTTTCCATAAAAAAGCACCCCTAATAATCCATAAAACATTGATATTATTCACATTATATGGAAAACAAAGTGCATATATGCTTCCACAATGATCCATGCATCCTTCTGGGAAAAAATATTGGTAACTCTTTACTTGAACTAAGTATAACAAGGCTAATATCAAGACTTTTACACATCAAAAAGACATTTAAACATCAAATTATATCATATCTGAGTAGCCCAGAATGTCCTGAAAACAAAACCACGAAGCATGTAGCTAACTCATGTACATACAATGTAATAAGCCTAAAATCAAAGGGATAGAAAAGCACTCAAAAATGGATAGGGATCAAAGGGTTAATGCAGTACTGTAATTGGGTGTAAAACATTCTGCTTCAAAATGCGACCAATAAGGTGCATCTTATTTTAAAAAATGTTACATTTGTACAGAAGCGTTTATATTGAAATTTGAAGAAAAAACGTACATGGTTCAAATTATACCGTGACACAAATTTTAGGCCATACTGCACAGGCCCAAGTTGGTGCCTATGCTCCACATTTTATACTGTGTTATGTTATGTAGTCTGTTTCTGATCTTGATCTGGTCTTGCCCTGTCTTGGTCTTGGTCTTGTCTCGGTCTCACCCTGCCTTGGTCTTGGGCCTGTCTCGGTCTCGCCCTGCCTTGGTCTTGGTCTTGTCTCGGTCTCTCCCTGACTTGGTCTTGGCCTTGTCTCGGTCTCGCCCTGCCTTGGTCTTGGTCTTGTCTCGGTCTCGCCCTGAATTGGTCTTGGTCTTATCTCGATCTCGATACACTATGGTCTTGGTAATGACTTGGTCTCGGTTTAGGTGGTCTTGACTACATCACAAGCATTGACTTTGAAGGTATGGGTATAATACTGTAGAGACGTTCCAAAAGCAACTGTAAGGCTGGGAGTATAGAAACCACCCGCCTTGTTCAGATGACTTCATAATCAGGAATTCTGGACACTATGACACCTATGTATCAGACATGTCAGCTGTGCACTGTTTTACTGTGTTTTGATGGCCTAAAGTTAATTAAGCAAGTATGAAATGGACAGATGGATGGATGGAATGAATTCTTCATAATTATATCAGGAAAAAAATGCAGTAATAAAACACCCCCACCACAGATCTATATTATTACCTTGAAAAATGTGTAAAATCTGAATCTGCTATTTAACTCCTCTGATTCTTCCCTTGGAACCAAGTGCACCAAGCACATATAGGGAAGGATAACAGGACTGCATGTGGCCAGGCAGATGCTGAGACAAGCTCCTGCTGATAGACACTTAAACCTGCAAGATCCTTTTTCTGTGCAGGCATTATAAAAAGGAAAAATAACAGGGCTTCGCAAAAGGAAAATGGAGACCTTAAGGTCTGACCAGTGGTGGCAAATAATGCAGTATCTGTCAGGGTTGGTGCCTCTTCAACCCAGCCCTTAAGGGGGCAGCGTGTGGCTCAGTGGGCTAAGCCTGTGTGCCTGTAATCTGAAGGTCACCTGTTCAATCCCAGCCTCAGCACATCTGCAGGCCTTTGAGCAAGGCCCTTAACCCCCAGGTCCCTGCACACCCCAACAGGTGGTTGTCCTTCACAGCCAGCTTACTCTCCAAAGAGCAAGTTGAGGGAGGCATAAAGGCAGTTCTAATAAGTATCAGTTATTAAAAAAAAATATAATCATTATATCTCCTCCCATTTGGCCAGTAGGCCATGTTGTCCCCCTTCCTCTTTGAATCCTTTACCCTCATGTGGTCACTCCTTGACTGCCGGTATTTGGGCATTAACTCAACTGTGGGGTTTAGTGATTGAGAACCGGTTGGGGTTTGGGCGGTTGAACCCTGCTTAAGTCTCACGTATTTTTTGTTTCTTGTTTGACGTTTGTTGTCCTGAGTGTTTGTACTTTCAGGTTATGGTTGTCCTAGTGTTTATTTTCTGTCTCACTCCTCCCACCCATGGTTCATCCTCCTTGTGTTGGGTTCTGCTTTTGTTTTTGTACCTTTAAATTCTGTAATAGCCTTGTATTCCTAGATTATCCCTGTTCTTCAGTTGCACGTCTTGCTTGCTACTGTGTGTTCTTTTTGATTGGTTGTCTTGTTAATGGTTTACTTCTGCATCCTTGTTAACTCAGTTTGGTTTGTGTATTTAAGTTCCTGCCTTAATTCTTTTCCCCAGTGACTGGTTGTATGTAGACGAATGCACTACAGTATGTCTGAGTATATGTTTTTTTTTTTTTTCATTTTTGGTTAATAAACTCCTTGTGTTGTCTTGGCGCTGCAAAGTGGATCGTCACCCTTTTTTCCTGCCAGCACCATGCCCCGCTGCCATGACAGTGTGTTGTTCAAAGAATTACTGCCGTCTATATTAAAGTATAATAGTTTCAGTCAGTTTTAGTCAACCCTAACAATAATGAAATATACTGTAACAGTTTCTAAGGATACTTTTTATTTTGTAAGCTTCATCTATGTGAGATGTCGAAGCGGCTGAACAGTGAAGCGCGTGACACGTTTCTGAGCTCCTATGTGACAGTCTTCACGTCAGCAGACTTGGTGCATTGTCGTGCTTATTGTCGCATTTTACTGAGTTGATAAGGGCGGTAGAGTATTACATGGAGGTCTTCGCTATACACCTAGGGAGAAAGCAAGGGGACAGTTTGGCCTGAATACAGCACTGTTAAAAATGCACACGGTCTCATTTCATCGTAGCACTTATCCTATTATCAATATATAGAAGGCTGGGATTATTTTTGTCAGTTCCACAAAGAATGAGAGATTGATGCTTTTGTTTTATGGCTCAGTCCACAATGTCAGTGCTCCCCGTTCCACTTGGAGTCTCATCACCCGCGGCCATCTTTGGAAAGTCAGCTCAAATATATGTTGAGGCAAAACACAAAAGGAAGCTGATATTATTTTAAAGTGCAATTCAAACCGAGCTTCATTAAAGGCTCAACTGCAGCCGAAGGGGTTTTGCTAATAAAAGTCAGTCTTACATGTATTAATATTTCAAGTAACTGCCGGAAGAATCGTAATAGTAAGTTGCGCCGTTTCCTCAGCCACATGGAGAGCACATCTCCCTCCTTCTCACGTTTATTTCTGCTAAACTTGAATTTAGTCATACTGTATGTAGCAAAATGCCTTTTATGAGTTTTTTTTATTTAATGTCTATGGCTACTGTCCAAGCTCAGTGGAATATACGATATGTTAATGAACCATCTTTTACTGAATGGTCACATATGAAAACTACAAAAGGAAAATGGAAACAGTACATGTTCATTCTTAATTCTCTCGTGTGCCCTTTTATTAGTCTGTCTTTAATTAAAAGGCATATATGCTAGGTTGGATAATCATGAATGAAACAGAACATTTTACTACATGAAAAGATGTTATGCAGAATGGGTCACGATGTGTTCAGCATTTCGTTAGGTAGAATAGAACACAGAATTGTTTATTGCCAGTATGTACAAACATATAATAATTTAATGTGGTTCAGTGCCAAACGTGAAGTATGGGACAATATTCTCTGACGTTTAACAGAAATACTTCACCGAACAATATACATGAAACTAAATTATCCAATAGAATATATAAATTTACATAGAAGACACAGTGCAAAGATGTCTAAAAGCAAGATTCAGAACAGACCCATAAACTGAAGTAGTTCAGAAACAACTATTGTTCACTGTAGCACAAATTTACTGAAGCAGCACAAATAGATAATGGAGGGAAATGTCTAGACGTGGGAAGGGAGGAGTTGTACCTGGGTGAATGGATTGCTCCTCTGTGATGGAATTATTGGGATGCTAGGTGAGTTCACTGAGAAGCTGGATGACTACAGGAAAGAAGCTGTGCAAATGGTGTCTCGTGCCGGTCGCGATGGGCTTATACATTGACGGTCATTGTTAATATGACAGTTGAACCTTATTGAGCCGGTTGGCTCTAGGTGAAGGACGGGGAGGCTTAGGGGCTCGTCTGTTTGAAGTTGGTAAGTTTCTGCAAAGAGCTACTCAAGTTTCCATTTATAGCTGGGCATGAGAGAGATTCACGAGGGAACTGGCGTAGAAGGGGTCCAGATTCTGTCATTTTGACTGGGGCAGCTGATAAATTGATGGCACTTGGGCAGATTGTATTTTGTTACTGTGATTAAAATCCCCAATGATAAAAATAACAATACTTGGCAATTTGTTTTCCAGATCATGAATGTAATCAGTCAACAGTCTCTGTGCAGACTGAATGCTTGCACTAGGAGAAATGTCACTTTCAACCAGAATAAAAGAGTGAAATTGTCTGGCCAGATAGGATGGCTTGCGATGAATGAAAGGAGCTTCTAAGTCAGCAGAAGAAATAGATAATGTTGGAAACATCAGTACCACGTGTTAATAAACATGCACACCACATGATTTTCCGCACAGCGCATTGTTGAAATCCGCTCGGAGTATTTGGTGACCAAGCGCGTGAACAGAATGCAGAAATACGGGCATAGTCCTTATTAGTGCTGATGAGTAGCCCTCAGTCGCCCGTCTTTTTAATGAAAGAGCAGACGTTCGAGAGACAAATTGCTGGCACTGCAGTGCGGAAACCCCTCCCTCTCCAGCGAACCAGAGCGTCCGCCTGTCGGCCCCTGTTCCTGGCCACGGAAGCACACCTGCAAGCCAGCGTCCTTAATCCTAGTCAGTGAAAACTTTGCCGGTAAATCATCTTTATCACACAAAAACATGGTAACAAAATCCGAAGGAACAGATTCTGTGATGTTCGTGAGCTCGCCATGGTTGAAGGTGATTCTTGATGTCAACATTAAACACACATTTAGCGTAGAGTGAACACAAAACGGCAGCCTCCGGAACTGCGGTCGTCACGAGAGTCAGCACCATGATTAGCTAATCTGTTTCTGTTCACTGACATAAAAGCCCCAGAAAATGAATTTATCTCAGAGAGCAGAGAGCAAATGTTTTACAGATTAACATGCGCATAATCATGTATAATTGGACATGCATTCTGATTGGCTCAGGAACAGTTTTATGTCGCCACCCTCCCACTCCACCATTTTTTTCTTTTACAAACTACTGTGGACAAACAGCTAGGGAACTCCAAGCAGGCCAATGAGACAACCTCCTTCATTTACTCAGTGTGGATCAACGCTGAGCAGTGCGTGGCCCTGTGGGTTGGGACTCTGTGCCTCAGATCTCAACATCACTGGTTCAGATCCCATGGCTTGCAGTGGGACCCTTGAGCTGGATGCTGGATTCTGATTGGCCGTGCCTGCCTTGTGATGGGAAGGGCAAAACAAAATTTCCGCATTGTGATAAACAGAGTATTGTTTATCACAATGCGGCAAAACACTGTTCTGTTCATGATGTGGAATGACCAGCCTTCCCTAAGTGGTGTGGCTGCATTGAGCTAGGGTGGTCTCCAATAGCCTCCATTACAATAGTAAGTGCATGGGCAGATATATGTATAAAAAAATTATATTGTACTGAGCAGCAAGGAAGTTATTTGCAATACCTCTGCTGGATCAATTAAACTGGCTGACAGTGCAATTTATCACATTATCCCAGTGCCCTGCCTTCACAGCATAACTCTGCTCTAAAGCCATGGGAAATTGAACAGATAATCGATGCAGCTTTGGCCATCTTGCAGACGCCATGCTGGTGCTTTTAAACCACAAACTGGAAGATTGCATTCTGGCCAACCATTATGAAGTTCTTTCGATGGGATGCACACAAGCATAATTGAATAGACATTTGATGGATATTTAGTATGCATCGTCCCTGGGACATAGCTCTCAAGGTCACAGCAGGTTTCCCTGTACGGTTTGCCTAGAGCAAAACGATGCTTCGAAAGGTTTATTTACTTATTTATTTATTTATTTGTTTAGTCGTAGCTGCTTGTTTCTCCGGGTGTGCATTGACACTGGCCTGCTAATCGTATGCTCCCAGTGCTGGTCACATAAATCTCATGTGAAGCGATCGGTTGTTGTTAAGGAAACATAATTGTGCTTTAAGTGTTTGGAGGGAATAAAGAGTCTTGCTTTTGATAATGAACCGGGAGAATTACAGGTCACTTTAAAGAAAGAGTCTGACATGTTATCTCTAGTTCTGCACTGAAGGGTTTCCTTCTATTTTCTTAATCAGCCTTTAACTACACTGAGTTTGCATTTAAATCGGATTAATGTAAAGCAGGCACTCTGATGGGTTGAATCAGTCAAATTTCTTCTGTTTGAGTGTCCCAGTGCTGGGAGTTCCGCTCACCGCTTAGCAATGTCACACGGAGTATAGGAGTCTCGGTTATCTCACCTCAGATGTGATGTAGGGACAAAGATCTGATCCCCTTGGTGTGGAGACTGGGAGAGTGAACGAGGCACTGGGGAACTGACTAGGGAGCACAGTTTGGATTTTGGGAATTTTGTTTTAAAATACACTGCACTGTTTGGGCATTGGTGTTTTCTATGTTCCCCTCAATGTTAAACTCGCTGTTTAATAAACTAACACAACTTAATAATGAATTAAACTACATTGCACTTTCCAAATTAAGTGTTGCAAATAGGTCAGCTGTGGAAATCTATGGTTGAACGCCTATTCTGTGTGGGATAATGTGTTGTAGACGCACAATCCTGCTTAGGTCTAAGGACAGAGGTAAAGCAATTACAAGAACTGCCAGTTAGACCCTCACCCCTGCACCAGTGAGCCCCGCATGGCTCCCTGGGAGAGAGGCAGCGAGCGGCTCACAAGCGAGTCAGATTAATGGAGACCCGTCTCATGCTGCTCTGCACGGAGACTGAAAGGTAGCTGAGGGCAGCAAGCTCTGCGGCTTATTCCTCCACGTGTTTGACTGTGAACGGCCCTTGGGCATGATAAGACAACTGCGAACAACTGTCAAAGGAAGGGAAGATTCCAGTGTGTCAGCCACTGTGGCAGAATACGAATCAGGGCTAGTGCTGTTATGTGCTGAAGAGCATCTGAAAGGAAGGGTGCAAGACGTGAGACAGGTGGGGGTAACTGTGTTTTTTTGGGGGAGGGGATGGGATGCAGCTCACTGATGGGTCTCCCCCTCGTTCCATTGTTGACTAATTATCTGTTTCTCAGATAAATGTCACCAAGCAGGCTAATTGGAGTCTTTGATCTTCTTCTCCCCGCCCTCCACACCAGAGAGCAGCCTCCTGCGAGGACCATCCTTCACCAAGCAGCCGGGCAGCATCGTGTTCCCCTTGCGCTCCATGGAGTCCAGCCAAGAGGTGGTGTTCAGCTGTGAGGCCCAGGGAAGCCCACCTCCCACCTACAGGTGAATCAGCGACCTCTCCAACATAAACTGACTGTGTACACCACTGATTCCTGTAAGGTCTCAAGCCCAGGAGCTGGGAGGGAGCAAAAATATGCACTGTCTGGCGGGGGAATAAAAACTCTGACTGTCTGGGTTGGGAAACTCTGCTGTAGGGGGGGGGGCTCTGTCAGTGTCACACCTGAGGGTCCCAGAGCTCAGGTAAGGGGGGGGGGGGCATGCATGCCACTTTTTCTTTTTAGTCCTTAAAGATGCATCAATCAGAAGCATTTTCATTAGCTGCTGAGTCATTGTTACCGGACTTCGTTTGGACCTCTTCCACTTCTTTCCTTTTTATGATCCAATGTGTTTCCACACGGTGCCGATATTCGCAGCAAATTGCTGGCTAATTTGTTTTGTAATCCAATCTTCCTCTGTGTATCGCATCCACATCACTTTCATTAGCAGCTAAATTAATAACAGCTGACAAATTAGAATTGTCTTAGACAAATTGTAGCAAGTCCCCGGCTTTTGTTTGTTCAATTAACTTTCTCTTTCATTATTATCTCTCTACTCCACCTCGAGTTACAAATCCATCATTTAATATATCATGGGATTAAGACGTATTATTCGATTATGCCCCAAACTGCTACATTAAAATGGATTTTTATGTGGCTGTATAATGGGGTCTAATTTTGTACTGTTCCAACAAACATATCAGGGCATTTCTATCCCCTGAATTAAAGCTTGTGATGTCTGAGATCAGGTATGTCATCAGTACTGAACCAAAGCTGTATTCAGGAAAATGGTATTAATGATAATGCAGTCAGAGCTCTTTTTATAAACTCTATCATTTCTCAGCTCTGAAATTTATTTCTTGCGTTTTGTTAAGTCATAAAGTAAGAAGTCAAGAAATCAAAGATAAGCTTTAAATGTACTGTGAAAATCGCAGCCTTTCTTTCCCTTTCCTATTAAAATCAGAGATGAGAATGTTTCTCTCTCGACATCCAGTGAAACTGGAGAACCTATGAAAGTGGAAACCCCGAGCTGTAATGTAATTCCTTGACCTGTATCTCTCTGACCTCTATTTCAGCTTGTGTTCTTGTCATGGAAAAGGGTTTTGCATATGTTTTAAAACTTCATGCAATGCAGAGGGACAGAGAAAAGCACTGTTTGCCAACGGCAGTTGGGTCAGCACCCATCACCAAAATACTTTGGGAGCCATATATTGAGTCAAATTTGCAGTAGCTAAATTGTTTATCGCTACTTTGTTGTTTTTTGAGCCACTTGCAATCACAGCATTTGTTTTAATGCAACAGGGCCCTAGCTAGTGGTGTACTGATGTGGAAATTTTGGCTGATATTGAAAACTGATTCCTGATAATATTCCTGCTTACCTCTGAGCTCCACAAATGTGTAGTGAAACTGATGTTGGTGACATTACCTCTTGTGAATGTGTGTAGTTACCACATCATATACCGACAGCTCTCAGCTTAAGTAAAACTGCCACAGAGTTTACGGAAGCACTAAGACAAAAAGGCGACATATGGCTATAAGTAATCTAACACTTTTTTTCACTTTTTTAAATAGCTGATTTTAGTGGATAGTATTAGTATCTTTTTGGCTTTTCTGATATGAGGTGTCCTGAATGGTCAGAGAAGGTAGATTCGTAAAATTTCACTTCCATAAGGGTTTGTTGAAGGGATCACTTACATCGGACGAGACCAGCCTGTAGTGCAGGCAGTGAGACATCAGCAAAGTAGTGCCAACTTGGGAGACTGTAGCGAGGTGTTAAGTGGTGAATAAGCTGATGAAAACCCTCATCCTCCACTAGGGAAAATGGCTGATTGTCCAACTGAATCATCTCTATTGTTTTAAAAGTTATGCTTTAGCTGTGCTACTGCTAACTTTGAACATTAACTGAAGTCTAAGACTGACACATCGGACTGATGCCAATATCTCGATTTTTAATGAACATCAGCGTGTCGCTGCTCTAGGTCACACCACCTCGGCTAATTTGTTAACCCAGATTTCCCGAATGGACCACAAGCTCTGCAAAAGTTCTCAAGAGTCAAAGTGAAAGTGTTGTGAAAACACAATTCCACTAGGGTTCTGTTTTCATCCCTCATTGAAGCTTCAGTTTTGTGATTTTTCCCGATAAACTTAAATAAAAGGAAAATCTGCAGACATCAAAGAACAGCATGGCTACAATTTGCATGCTTTGTTTTAGCAAAAATTGTAGTAGGTCGCACCGGAGACGTGATTATATTACATAAAATTAGATGTTGTAAAATTTGATCCCGCCATCCAAGCAAATGCTTACTCTAGTCAGGGTCATGTGGTGAAACTTCATCCTGCATACTCTTTTGCTTAGGACATTTTTGTTTAGGATTTTCATTTATATACTATGCAAAGTGCCGTACAGGTATGTCAATAGGCCCTTTGCTCCTGCTTCCCTCCACCAGACTATAGGTAGTTTTAAGAGTCACATTGTGGTTTAAATGAATCATGTTTGTACACAGAGACCGCCATAGCAAAATCTACAAGGACTGATACAATTTATACTTGAGTCTGCCAGTGTACAAGGTGACCTCATCAGTGGGTTCTTGTATGGTTGCTACATCTTTCAGAGCCCACACATCTCTGCAAAGACTTGCAATTTGGACTGGCCACAGAGAAAATCACCAGGATGCTGCTTTTACCCAGAAAGGCATCTCACATAGTCTTTAGGCACCTTTTTTGTTTTAGGTGTTCTGGCCACTGAAAATGTCTCTAACAAACTTCCATACTAGCAGATTCCTCCACAGAGTGAAACATCTATGCATACACAGAAAGCATGTACACATTCCACACTTCAAGTATAGATTAAGTCCTGTTTTTGTGACTTAAAGGATACAGTAAGTTATGTAAATTAGATAAGTTTAAGCACTCCCAAGCAGAAATCACTCACCTCCAACTAGCAAGGAAATAAGTTCTCGGAGGGGAGTAATCTTCTGTGACAGAATGTACCACTTAAAATGTGTAGAACTGCTTTTTCAAAGTCAGCTGAGTCACTATGCTTCAGCTGTTGGTGCGAAGTGTCCGTTAATCTGGTCACATTTAATAAGCTCAGACTTAAAGTATGTGGCAACTAGTTTGGGGCTGACTTGATGATTCACATTAGTTCTCCAGTGGGAAGCGATTATATTAGGCCACGAGAATGCTGATAACAAGACAGGGACTAAAAGAGAGGCTGCAGAGAGCTGTGGTGAGGCAGTGAGTCATATCAGATTTCCTCTTTGAAGGACTTTAAGCACGTTAGACGCATTAATGGGCATGTTGACACTGCAGTGAAACACGAAGCTTGTCCAGTAGCAAGACAGGCTCCTGAAAATTAATAGATTTCCTGTGTCGTGATGACATGAAGAGATTAAAGATGCCATGTAAGGTTACCGTTTTCCATCCAGCAAGGAGTCGCACCGTGCTTCCCCTGTACACACTAGAGTGTCACAGTGTTATGGCCAGCTGAGTACGAACTCAGCCTTTACGAACCAGGTCATTGAACAAACAGCATTAAATCCTGCATCGGTCGCCACTGATAAAGACTGGCAGCTGAATATATTGTGCAAATCTACATTTGCGCTGGCAGGTCACATGTCATATGGTCCACTAAGCACCTTAAGGCCCTTTATGTGTTTTATGTAATTTGTTAATGTGGACATAGGCGAGTTCATGGTGCCTCTCATATGGTGGGGGCTGGACCCTGCCTCCCCGCTCACTATCCAAACGTTTCCTTTCGTTAAATTTGGAAATAAAATTGCACAATGCAAACATGGGGTTTCATAGACCCCATCTTTGTATTCAGAGACTGTTTTCTCAGAAATTGGGCTGCTTCTTCAGAGTACCCCATATGCTAGTGATTTGTGTTGATTTCAGTTGTACTGGATTTGTTGCCTATACACATATATGTCTGGGGTCGCCCCTATTAGTTAGGACAGTGTATGTGTTGCATACATCACTGGCTGTAGTTCACAAAGTGAAAATTGGAAGAAGTGACTGTGATCTGTCTCTAGCATACAACCTGATTGAAAATGCAGGTATTGTGAACAATGGCCATTGGCCTTTATTTGTTGCTGGGCTGCCTGACTGTTTTGGCATGCAAATCTCGTCCGATGCAGATGTGGTGAGCAGAATACCACAGGATACCACAGTTTAACAGTTTGTTCCATTTTTAGTGTGCCAGGGTTATATGGTAACATATTCTAATTTGTTTAATGAGATTCTAAATTCAGTGGAATCCAATATGTCACTTCGACTGAGGTGAACTAGTCAAGGGATTGGTGTCTGATATCTTGGGGAAAATTAAATTGACAGACTTATTCAGTTGCAACAATACAGAAATGTGTGGCTTCTTTTTGTACATTTTTTTTAATTCAATCATCTACAATTATTTTGTTTCAAAAGATAACAGTAGTGTTATATATTCATGACTTGTCTCTATCAATCCACTTGCACAGTAGTTCTATAACTAGTTTGTGTGATATTTTAAGGTAGAATACAAATGACTCACAGGAGGATATAAACTTTTTGGGTTGCAAGGCATCATGGCCGTGTAAGGAAAGCGAATGTGGGTGGAGTGTTTCATTCTGCTAATCTGTGTTTCCTTGTCGGTGAGTTAATTTTTATTTATTGAGTAAAATACATTGAGCCTTCAAAAATGTAACTTTCTGCCATTGAAAGCTAGACTGTGTTGACAGCAGCGGTATTATGTATCAGTAAAAGATGTAAACTCGTGTGGGTTAAAACCGGAACCATAATATTTTGTGGAAATGTAACTAACGACACATTTTAGCAGAATAGGATAATACTGAACCTCTTGGTTTTGTTTTTGGCATCCAGGAACAAGTCAATCTACACCTTTCTAAGACACGAGCATCTGCATATCTCCCAATTCCATTACATTAAATCATAGTTAGCTCAGATAATCCAATTCCCTTGTTATTCTGCGACTCGTCCTGTCGTGGATTCAGACCCATTAGGCGGCACATGACTGTGTGTTGACTGCATTTTGAGTGTATCAATGCATAATGTTGTCACGCACTCTAGAAACGGGACCGTCAGATTCGGCACTTATTGGTTAAAAGCATTTATTGGCCTTCAGAAACAAGGTCTATGACAGAACTCCTCAACTTGGGCCATCCATCCATCATGCAAGGTTTTCTGCCCACTGGTCCCTGACAGTCCAAACACTGCTGGAAACAGGGAACAAGGAGGACTTGGGCTGCTGACTGGAAGGACAGCTCCAGGACGAGGTGTAGCAGAAGTTAGGGCACGGGTTCCCTGGACTGGAAACCAGAGAACGTATAAGGGGCATGAACACACACACCGGGATACATGCAATGTTGTAGAAATCCCCAAAGACGGGACACCAGCTGTGCATGAGATCAATCCCCAAACCAGAACCCAACTAAGCAGAAGCCCAAAGCAGGATGCCAATCAACAAGAACCTTGACCCCAAAGACATCCACAGAACCAAGCCAGTACCTGCTAGCAACTGACAGGCACAGAGGAAATAGACGTACTCCATCTCACCCCATGAAACAAACCTTCAACTAAAAAGCACCATAGACCTGTGCTCTGAGAGCAATGGCTATGACTGAGCAGTGAGAAATTTTCAGTTTTCCTTAAATATGGTTGGGTTCTAATTGCCATCATCCCAAAGCAGGCTCAATTACTCGATTTACTAACCAGGGACTGGTGTGACCAGAACAATCACACTCATCTATCTGTTCATTAGTCCATCTTACCTAACTACTCATTTAGTATAGCAGTGTTTCCCAATCCAGTCCTCAGGGTCCCACAGTCGGTCCATGTTTCCCTCCGAACTCCCTGCCAGACACTCCATATTTTTGCTCCCTTCCGGGACCTGGTATGGAGCAAAAACATGGACTGTCTGTGGATCCCTGAGGACCGGATTGGGAAACACTGCAGTAGAGGGATTAGCCATGAGGCCAGAGCCTGATCCAAGCAGCCTAGGGCATAAGGCAGGGAACACCTTTGGGATTCCGGTGCATCTCAGGGCACACACTCAGACACAGCTGGGCATGTAGCCATCTATTTTTAGAGCAATCCAACAAACACAGGCATGTAAAGTCTGAGCCATTCATTTAAAAACACACTGGGCTACTCCGTGTGCACTCGTATTCCACAGGATGGTACATTAGAGTAATGTATAATAAATGCGATTTTTTTCTGAATTGATATGTTATGATGCTATAATAGTGTTTAGAGAATTTTCTCTAGCAAATGACTCTGTGCTTTGTTTGTGCTTCACGACCCGTCAGTCACCCTCTAATTCCATTCAGTTACAGACTATTTCCATTTCTTAGTGAATTTCATCTTAAGAAGGAGCAATCATTTAGAGCCACCATCTCATCTAATGATTTTGGATTTTCAAAAGAAATTGGACTATCAGAGTACCTGGAAGGGATGGAAGACTACACCAAAGGGATAATAATTCCCGCTAAGGCACTGTGTACACTGCTCAATTTGCAGCTTTATGACAAATTTCAGAGAGCAATTAGCCTTCCCTGTCCCAGTCGCTAAATATCTCCCGTATCACAAATGTGTCACTTCACCTGTCCGTTCAAGTTTAAGGATTAGCTATTCATTTGTGTTACATTTCACGGGGAGCACGGATCAGGGAAGCAGGAGAAGGAGACTAAGGATCGGGGAACAAGGGATTTATTAGGGAAACGGAAAGGCACACGGGGCAAAACAGGTAATAACCTCAGTGACAGGACTGGGGAAAGACTAACAGGGATGCACTTAAATACAGGAACTCAGACAAGACTAGAAACAGCTGGTAGCGTAGGGATTTCACACGTAGTTAACAAGGGGGAGTGGCACTCAGGAGGAGCGGCACCATCGGGATGTGACGATTTGCTGAGAGAACAGTTTAGCTGCATTTTATCGAGGGAGGCAATCCTTGCCATGTATCAGACTACAAATATGTAGAAAGAAAAAATTGTTTTTATTCTTGAAATCAGCTCCCATTGCTAATACTTGAGGAGAGGTTTCATGGACATGTCAAAGAAGTGCTGTTCCACTGAAACCTCTTAGCATGTCCCCGGTAACTAGCATGTATCACGGTAACAACTCTGATATGTCTGAATTAATCGACCTTTCTGCAGGTATGAGAGAGACACTCCATGAAATCACAGAATTCTTGCCTCATTTGCACTGTCCTCAAACAGTGTGGCTTTACGGCAGAGTTCCTCTATCATTAGGATGTTTTAGAGGCGCCAGTAATCACCATCATAACTGCTCATCTCTGTCCCTCTAAGATGCATGGCGGCCTGTCAAAAAGGATGCTGTATCACCCTTTCTCTACAAGCAATAAAAAGACAGGCGGTACATGATTAATATATGGCATTTGATATCTGTTATATAATCATGTTAATTTTCTTAACGCCATTAATTGAAGACAAGCCCAGTGCAGCTATAACTGAATTTGTTTTACATTCGCGCACCTTGTCTGTGTGAAGCAGATATTTATTTCTACCTATGACCTCGGCAGCCTTGTTTTGTGGGGGTGGGGTGGTCTCAGTTTCATTAGGGTCATGTGACTCCCCTTTCAGGATACGGCTGCCCCTACCTCAGCGTATGTTAGTTGCACTTCGGTCCCTCCTAGTGACACGCTGCAGTTTAATTTTGCCGGAGCTGCATCTGAGATCATTTTTACATTTTTTGTGCGGCTGCACAGCAGTGCAAAGGCTTTTGTTCCATTGATTTCCATGTGTCTAATGTAGTGTCTCATTGCCTTTGGGCCACTCGCACCTGAAGGCAACGCATTTGCAGATTCATACATTTAACTCCTTCTGCCTTCCAGTCTGTCTCGCTAGTTAATATGATGTGCTTTATTTGTTTGGCAAATACCTTTATCACCTTGAGGAATGTAAATGCTTTCTGCTTAATAGAAGGCAATAATATCCCTCTTCAAATCAGAAGCTATTAGTATTTTGTTATTTCCTAAATGCTCCTCTAAGCCGGTTGGATCATTCTTTCGGCATTACATCGCACAATGTAAATGTCAGATAAATACAATAGTGGATTAGCTGGTACACTCTGCGGGGGCGAGAAATGTGTGTGTTTGTGATGAGGTTGTGAAGGACCGGCCTCCCTGAAGCTATGCACCTTCCCGGCTATTGTCACAGGTCCTCCTTTGCATGAATTTGGTCAAACACCATGTGCGGGAAGGACCCGATTGCAGTAGCTTGAAGGGTAGCACTGCGAACTCACACCACTGCACTCGCCGGCTTCATTGCCAAGCGTCCGCTTTTCCTGTGCCAGTGTTGGTTTACTCTGGCATCCTCCCACTCCACAAACCCATGCTTCAAGTAAATCAGCATCTGTAGAAGTCTTGGAAAATGGATGTATTAAGCTTGTGCATACTGTGTGTTTTGGGTTCTATGCCCAGCCGGTCCTCAGCTTTTCAATGAAGAAGAAATACCTTGCTAGCCTACAAATGTCATATTTCATTTGCTGTAGTTTTGTTTTACTTCACTTGTTTTATCTCACTTAAGCAATCGAAATAAATGTATGACTGTTTGCCAGCCATGACTACTTCTTGGGAAGCATTTTTTTTCCAGCATTGGATCTGGAATTGGTATGTGATTCAGATTCACTTTTTCCTGATCTGTGTCATTTAGACACCTTTCAAATGCTATCAGTAATGGGTACAATGATTGACCCAGTAATATGAGTCATTATGCCTATAAAAACGATTCTTTCGGTCTTCATTTAAAAGTTAAGAGTCCCATCTGAGTTCTTCTTTAGAGCTGGGGAGAGTGGGTGGGCCGCACTGCCTCTCAGTTCCTGATTTTAATAAAGTAGGCATAGCGGGGACCAACCACCGACATGGGACAGGGTCCAGGATACAGTGGCACAGGATACAGGGTCCAGGATACAGTGGCACAGGATACAGGGTCCAGGATACAGTGGCACCTCTCAACTCTCCATTTTTGCCACCTGAGCTGTCAGCAGCTGAAATTTTGGCTTAACTGCAAATCCCTGCCTGGGTCCTAAATTTTAATTCACGGCACACAGAGGACTGTCATGCCTGAGGAAACAATAGCAAGATAATAGAATGCAATCAACATTTTGTTACACAGAGCATAAGCAAGCACAAATAAATGCGTGCATGTGATTGTACAAAGCCACCAAGCTGGGAGATACCAGTGGCCAGTGCTTTAAGCACATTTCTGTGCTTCAGCATAAGTGTCATTCCGCCTCACGGTTACATACAGCCCCAGCGTTCAAAGCTAATGAAAAAGCCAGCAGTGAGGCTCGGGTAAAATGCCTACAGATGTGCTCTCTGACGTGAAGCCAACTGAAGGGGTTGGACATTTAAAGCTTGTTTTCACAGTGATGGTATTTTACAGTCACGAGGTTGCTCAGAAAGGGGGCCGTCTCACATGATAGTAGGTAAAGGAAGAGACAATAAAATGAGGGCTGTGGCAGGGGGGTGTAGCACAATGATGATTGTAGAGAAGCCCTACGTGTCTTTGGCAAGTTGGATTTACAGTATGCAGGATCCAGAGGTGGATATTTCAGGTCCAGAAAGTAAAAATCCAAACCAGGATTTTGTTTCAACCAACTAATTGCGTAATCTGTGACTGTGACTCTTTATGTTCAATTGGTTGCTTGAAACAAAATCATGGTTTGGTTTTTTACTTTCTGGACCTGAAATGTTCGCCTCTGGCAGGATCTATGCAATTCCACCTGCTTTTCAAGTGGGTTTCCTGCAGGAATTGTGAAATACAGGAATATTTCTCTTTGCCAAAGCATATGTTGTGTGTGGCTAAACAGGTGTCTCGCAGAAACCCATTTCAGTGTACTTGGGGAAGAAAGGCTTGGTGAAGGGGTCCATGTTGCTGGAGTTTCAAAGGGTGACTTGAGGTGTTACAGCAGATAATCTGTGATGGGAAACATTTTGCCTTCAGGTTTTACACCTTGCATGAAATACGGGTTGACATCTTATAAGGCAAACACTATTAATTCTTATGGATATTTTATGAGTCAGTGTCTTTGCAATTTTACTTTGATGCTTGAAGAAATGCTTAGCTCTGTAGCAGGTGGCAGTTTGTTAATCAGTTTTAGTTTTTGTAGTTGTTTCATTTTCTGACACATGATTTGATCATATCTACTCTAATTAAGTTGTAGCTGGATGACTAAAACGGACACTGTATGGTATCAATGTCATTGATGGCATTAAAATATTTATTGTTTTCTAGTAGCCAGCTTACCACAGGTGTTGTAACCAGGTTCACTTGTCAGGACTGAACAGACACTGGAGGTAGTCCTGTCTCTGTTGTTATGTTTATTAATATTTATGCATGTGACTTCCATGTTATTTCACTTAAATGCAAACACAGATTGCAAATTTTTTTGGAGGAGTAGCCAGCAGAGATGAGTGACTCAAAGCTCCCGGCTTGCCATTGTATCGGAACTTTTTAATTTTGCGCAATTTGTAGAGGGTTCCAGGCGTGGGGGGGCAGGAGTTTGATCTATGAGACTGAACCGACAGGAGCAGAAGTATGTCGTTCCAAAATCGCTCTCAGATAAAAGGCTTCAGCACTCAGCAGGGCAGCCCTTAAGTCAGACAGTAATTCAGCAACACCCTGAGGACATAATGAGGGATTAATCAGCGCTGGTCCAATCATGGCAGGTAATCGCTTTCTCGAAACAAAAGAGAAAAAAAGCTCCAATGTAACTTACTTGTCTGTTTCATGTGTCTTTTTCCAAATTTAATTTGAATGGCTTCACATGGTATGTTCTTATGTTCTAAATATTTCGTCCCTATTATGAGATGGTGCCAGATGAATTATGGGCATAAAATCATTCAGTGTGGACGGAGCTGTGAATGCAGAAAAGGACGGAGCTGCGAATGTAGAAAGGGACAGAGCCGTGAATGCAGACAGGGACGGAGTAACGAATGCAGAAAGGGACGGAGCAGCGAATGCAGAAAGGGACAGAGCAGCGAATGCAGAAAGGGACAGAGCAGCGAATGCAGACAGGGACAGAGCAGCGAATGCAGAAAGGGACAGAGCAGCGAATGCAGAAAGGGATGGAGTAGCGAATGCAGACAGGGACAGAGCAGCGAATGCAGAAAGGGATGGAGCAGCGAATGCAGAAAGGGACAGAGCAGCGAATGCAGAAAGGGACGGAGTAGCGAATGCAGACAGGGACGGAGCAGCGAATGCAGAAAGGGACGGAGCAGCGAATGCAGAAAGTTGCAGCATCTGCTACAGTTCTACAAGAATAATACATCGCGCTGATTATTGCCATCATCAGTAATGATCTCATTGTATAGCACAGCATAGACAAGGAACGACCATTTGTTTTAATTACTGTTCCTGGGTAATGAAGGGACCCAGTTGTTCTGTTATAATTACAGTGTATACAGTGATGAAAGCATGTGATTATGCTGCTTGACTCTACTGATTGCAAGACTGATGGGGGCAGAGCTGGGTTGTATCCTACGAAAGGTGAGATTCACTGCATACCGACAGGTGTTTTTTTTTCATTAAGATGAAGGCCTCAAACTTCCCCTAGTGAAGCAAAGATATGCAGCTTATAGAACAATTTTGTAGTTATTTAGAACACTGAGCCTGAGGATGCAGCCATATCCCAGCTTTTCACAGGTGTTCTTTTATCCATAGATGCACAGCTTCAAGCAGTAGGTAGGCAGCTGACAGTACTTTTTGGTACAGTATACCAAGGCATAATATTGAGACTGGTTGCAGAAACCTTCTGTATCCAAATGACTGTGTGAATGTGTGCTGTAGGTGATATGGGGGGGGGTGTCATCTCTCAGGTTTGAGAAATTTCAAGAATGCACCCCCCCTGTTAACCTGCCTCCACTCCCCAGCAGAGACACTGCTGTGTGTCGTGAGCATCCTTGTGCTTAGTGCTAGATAAGTCCTCTGACCTAGTGCGACCAAATGCAAGATGGGCAGAGAGGCCCACGTCAGTGCAAGCAGCTTTGCTTATATTCTGAATGTGTGAAGAGCAATTGGCATCAAAAAGAAGAGGACAGCCTGACTCCATATTCAAAATTTCAAAATGCTGTATTTTTTTCCCTCACATAATTAAGGCAGTAAAGATGATCTGCGACACTGTCCTTTGGAAGGTATACATTACTCATTTTTGTGTGTGTTGATTGGTTGTATGCCGTCAGGGGCGTGGCCCCATTGTGCCATCCCTCAGCTAAAAGTGAACAAATCGCCTGCTGAATGTTTGTGTGCGTGTATGTTGATTGGTTGTACTGTATGCAGTCAGGGACGTGCCCCCGTTGGGCCATCCCTCAGCTAAAAATGAACAAATCGCCTACTGAATGGGTCTGCGCTTGAGTTGCATGTGCATTTCATCAATGCCCTATGAATATCAATCCCTGACAACCAGAAAATGATTACTATACCGCGAACAGGGCTCAGTCACATTATTGTGGAACTGCTTTTATGTCTTCAGGGAAACCTTTAGAGATTACACTTGTAAAATTTGACATGCATAAAATGATAGATCAGTCAGACTAAAGCAGACAGCTGTGAATGTGGTTTTAATGGACCCCCGCTTGTGAAAGTGTTACGACTTCTGTTCTTTTTCTCCCCTTCAGATGGAAGCTGAATGGCACCAGCATTGTCCCCACAGCAGCCTCCCGCTACAGTTTCTATAGTGGCAACCTGAAAATCAGCAACCTGCTTAAAGAGGAGGATGTGGGAACATACCAGTGTCTAGCTTCCAACTCATTTGGGACCATCGTCAGCAGAGAAGCTAAGCTGTCCATTGCCTGTAAGTCAAACACAATCAGAAGTTGGTCAATCAGATGGTCCATAAAGAATAACAGAATAACAGTTTGTTAAAGGGCACACTAAGGATGGGCCTAAATATGAATGGTGGGTCCATTCTCCAGTCCATTCCCCTCTCATGGCCCGGTGTCGTCCAATGAAGGCAGCAGAACCACCGACCAGTCTGCTTCCTGGTTGGGGGGCTGAATTCTACCTGTGGGAGTAGTTGTGATGAGTAGTGTGAGTGTCAGGGCTCTGGCAGCCACCATATAACCAAGGGTTTACAGTCTTCATTTAGCGGTTTTACGAGTCTAATTCCTGGGACTTTCTGAAAGCAAGGTGAACTGAGGGGTTTGTGCTGCGGTGGGCTGTCATGGAAAAGGCCGCATTGGCAGCTGGTGACTGATGGCCCAGTCAGATTGAATTCTGATGTCTGCCCTGGATTTCAGAATGAGGCTGTCATCGCCCCGAAACCATTTGCTCCCACCCCTCCCACTGAGGCAGTGACAATTTAGTTATTGAACAGAAGTGATCTGGCTCCCTGAGGGATTACTACTGTCACAACATCTTCATAGAGAGTGTCAAATTGATTAGTCCTATCAACTGCTTAGGTCTGTCTGGCACCATATGTCATATGGATTCGTTTTATCAGCCGTTCAGGTCTGACTAGCACTATATATCACATTGATTGGTCCTGCCATTTCCGCACCAGCTTCAGGTTGTTCTCACCTATGGAAACTCACCATCTGTGAGGTTTACTAGAGGACCAAGGTTCAGAGGGTCAGTTAAAGCAAACTTGACATTAGTATTCTGTGTCTGGTAGTTTGTTTTGAATGCATGAGCTGTATTCAGAGGTATATACAGACACAGTGGAAAACTGCTCTTTATCACGAATGGTTTTGCATTACACTGCCAGTGACATGACTGATACTATCCCTCTGTGATTTCATAAATTTAACCGGAATGAGTGAGTACAAGGTGGTGCGGATCAGCACCAGAGGTCTGAGTCTCCATGAGGACCCCATGTGTGTGGAGGTTACATGCTTCAACTAACGGTGATTGATACTTTTTATTGATCCGCATGAGGAAGATCTCTTTTCATCTCCCCCTTCTTGCTCTCCATGAGAGCAAGCTTGGCCTTGAAGGCCAGCCACCCGAGTCAGTGTCCAGGGAGCCGAAGGTTACGGGCCTTGCTGAAGGACCCGCAGGCGTGTTGAGGCCGGCCTTGAGCTGTCAGCCTTCTGAGCACAGGCACAGAGGCTCAGCCCACGGAGTCACACGCGGCCTCTCCATCGCCGTTGCTGTGGAGTTGTTCTCCCCATGTCCGTGTGGGGATTCCTCTGGGTGCTCCGGTTTCCGCCCACAGTCCAAAAACATTCAGAGGTGAATTGGAGTTAATATACTACCTGTAGGTGTGAGCGATATGCAGGTTCTCTGATTGGCTGCTGCTCTGCACTCAGCTCTTTCCTGATTTGCAGCCATCGCCTTGTGACACTGGATGGGACAAGTGGGTATGGAAAAGGAAGGGATGGATTCAATACATACAAATATTTTTAATGACTGTACCTCTTTTTGCCCCTGCACATTTTTATGCAGTTAACACCTCAGACCCTTCCAAATGCATATGTCAGCTACACTATTATCATTCACATAGAAAATGAGCTGTTTTTAAACATAGATTGGCCAGTCTATCAAAGTTTACCAGGGCATTCTCGAAGGAAAAATGTATTTGAGTAAATGTGAGCAATTTCAAATGCAGCAGGTCAGCCAAATATCTCTGAAAAACCGCTTTGGCACTCAGTGAATGTTCCTGCGTGGTCTGACCTCTCATGCTGACCTCCGGTTGACCTCTTATGTTTTCCTGGGATTGCCTGTAACTCAGTTTATGTAACAGTTCACTATCTTTAGCTGAAAAATCCAGATAGGATCATTCGAAAGGTCTGCAGCGTGGATATTGGAGGAGATTGCATGAGGGTCCCTGAGTAGGACCTCCCCCCCACCAGAGCTGAGCACCTTTGTATGAAGGGGCTTTTAGTCACTGTGCTTCAGGTCACTCTTTCGAAAGGTGTCTTGTCCTCCTTTTGAGTTATTGTATAATTAACCTTGTGTCTGTCTGCCCCCTGCTGTCCTGCGCCTGTCTCCAGCCCTACTGCCCCTCCTCACCTACTGGCCCCTTGTACCTTCTGTAATTCTCCATGCCTATTGACTACCTATATTATTCTTTTGGGGACACCGTCTGCTACTGAGGCACTAGCAGGTCCATTGGGTTTTAGTTCTGTAAAGCAGCACTGGGACACTATTGCGTTTCACTTGCTTGTTTCTGTCATTCACCGGTTGCATGTAAACCTTGCATCTAGACAAATTCTGTAGGATTCTTTAGGCTATGAATTGTGTCAGGGTGCAACTCTGTGACTTATGAGTAAAATCTGAAAATAGATCTTGGATTTTTTTTTTGGTCATGGATTGGTTGCATGTGTCTATATCGAGTGTAACTCTTTAAAATAATTCTCAGGCTTGCAGTTCTATTGTCACTGTAATATTCTGTACAGCAATAACCATTTGTTACATAAAAAATCTTCTCCATGTGCTCAAAAATTGTATTCCGATGGTTAATATGAAAAAAATATACATGTTGCCTAAGCATTTTAGCCCCTTTCAGGTTTGAGCACAATATTACAGTATAATCAGTGCTTCTGGAGATTTCAGAAGGAAAGCACTGTCTTTGTGAGCTAAAAGGGTAGAGTCAGCCACAAAAAGCAAAGAGCTTTCAAAGCAAGTCAGGGATAAAATTACTGAAATGTGCAGATCAGGAAAAGGCTGCAACTAAACATCCATGTGAGCCCTCAAATAATTCTCTAAAAATCTTGTGAACAGTTTATTCATCAGGCAATACAAGGAGCATCAACGTGACCAAGATGATGCTTGTCTGTTACCAACCATTATCAGATAAGGAAATCTGCATTAGTCATCAAGGAAGACAGTGCTAAAAATAAACTATAGATAAATACAGATTGAGTTTACATCAAAACCCCTGAGTAACCAGGGCAAAGAAATTAAAGGTGCGGTGACACCCAACAGTGAACAGTCCTGACATGAAGCCCATTAATCTGAGGAGGGAGGTGCCTTCTGCAGGCATTTTATAAT
>JAODKF010000116.1:29344386-29355254 GCA_026779585.1 Mormyrus proboscirostris | reverse complement strand
ATATATATATATATATATATATATATTACATTCAATCGAATATGAAAGATATATAGATATGTTAGATGTTAGATAACTGCTGTACAATTCCAAATGCAATCATTACTGCTACAGGGCTGCGCTGTTTCCTTCACATTTTTTTAAGTGACTGTCAGAGGTGACTCAATAAGATTAAATATAATTAAATGCTTTTCTGCCTTCCATTCAACTCTTCCACATCCATTGTCTCTGAGTTAAGAGGATTTATAGGCTTTCCACTGTACTATTAATGATTGTAATTTATCTTCAAGCAATTTGTAATTTATTAGATTCCGCTGAACCATAAGAACTACAACAACAAAAATAAGGAAACTGAACTATGCTGTACTTAAGTAATATTCAGGCAAATTATTAAACTATAACTGTAATGTGATTAATGGGCAATTTTATTTCAATTTGTTGCGATTCGCTGCCTGGAATGACAGTGCTTTCTGCCACATTTAACATTTAATGGACAATTCTTTCAAACCCCAAGTCCTCGATCCTCTAAAATGAGATCTGAGTGGAAAAAGTTCATTCTTCAGTGGGAAATGATTATCTGAGACTAAATAGCAGTCGCCAGTGACAATTGCAGTGGGTTGTTGAAGACAAAGAGGTCTAATTAAGTGCCTTTCTCCATAGGTGGGCACCATCACAACAGAAACACGAGGCTGTGTCTTACAGTAATGTCTGCCTCAGCACGTTCTCCTACAGGTCCTGCTGCTGCTCCTCATTGTGGGCGAGTCTCTGCAACACCACATGTATGCCTGCACTTGAAGCAGAAGAAACGGCAGCTACAATACGCAGAGAGATCTGGCAGTTTACAATAGTTAATCTCTGAAGTTTATGTATTTGAGTGTGTTTATGTACAGTATGTGTGTTTGTGTATGAAATGGGGGAATCTATGCATGAACCTAATTATATTATTGAATAGCGAACTTGTATTTTATAAATATAAGAGTGATATTACCTACCTTTCTTTTCTTTTTACTGGCAATTTATCCTGTCAACAGTACTGATCTACTGGGAAATAACTTCAGTTATAATAAGTGGAAAAAAAACAGAAGCTTGATAATAATGTACTTCGCTCACAGGGGACCAGGGAGTGTTGGGTTGATTTAAGAACTTTTCCAGTGTTTGTATTAAAGGACCCAGAATAACTGTTCTTAAAAGTTTTATGTTCTATATCACCACAATGGCTAGAGCAGCATGTGATTTATCCTCTCTATCATTTACTTGATTATTTAAAAAGATACCAACAGGAGATGCGGAACGCCAGCGGTGTAGTTAATTGGCTGAGGGGCCTGATGCTCGTTTTCTATGTGTGTGCGTGTGTGTGTGTGTGTTTGTGTGCGTGTGTGTCCTCTGTTCGCCATTCCCTTTCCTCTCGTCACAAGTAGCCAACGGCATAAGAATTCTCCAATCATTATTGTTTCCTTTTTTTCCCCCCTCTTGCCCAAGAAATGGCTCCTTGACGTTAACTCCGTCTTCCACGTCTTTCCCTCAGACTTGGAAAACTTCAAGACGCAGAGGCGGAGCTCAGTGCTGGTGCGCGAGGGACAGGGGGTGGTGCTGCTCTGCGGCCCCCCGCCGCATTCGGGAGGTAGGTCTGGCACCTCCGAGGGGGAGGGCAGGTCTCAGAGGAGCTCATTCAGCACGTGGTCTAAGTGTGTTAGACATGTAACCAGACCGGCTTCATATCAGCCCTTTGCTGCTTCTGCCTCTGAGCAGAACACGCATACATATAAACACCCTTAAACCGGAAAGCACAAGATATATTAGTCACTGTGAATGACAATCTTAACAAGGCACATCATGCAAAATAGTGCTTTCATTAGACTGATTTGTAACCTCCCACCCCCTACCCCAGCAGAGTTACAAATCAGGCTACTCTGCTGATTGGTGCTCACACTCCAAAAAAGATGGAATAGAAAGCAGATACTGCAACTCAATATAGAAAAGCAATTTGGATATTCTTTGTACCATAGATATTGGATGCTTGCAAGATGTAGACTTTATTGTTGCAAATCCAGCCTTTTGGTGTCTGTGGATCCATCTAAAAAAGAAGAAACCTAATCGCATACCAGTACGGACAGTTCTTTTTCGTGTTAGTTCTGCCAGCCCACTTTTCATGAAAGTAGCTTTTCTTGGATTTGGAGATGCTTGGTTTTGAAGGTTCAACGGCACCACCTCTGACTTTAAGGGAGTATTTTTTTCCCCGTTGAGTTTAGGAGGCAATGGGTGGGATTTTATTTAATGTAGGTCTGTTTCTGTTGTGGCCGGTTGGACTCATTCATCAGGCTCAGGCCTGGCGGCTCCCTGTCTGCTGGCGTGTCTGGGTCGCACTAATCGCCCTCTGAGACAGTGCTGTTTGTGACTGTCAGTCTCCACCTTACCACTGCACACGTGCCTGAGAAATTACCATGGACAGCTACAGTCCTGCTGGGCTTTTCATTATCTTAAGGCTCATGTAGAGGTGGCAGGTTCCAGAAATCCCTTATTCACCCTTGGTCACATCCCATAAGTTCATTCTCATGATTGCTGCCCTGAGATGAAGGGAGAGATCAAGTGTAGAAGATACAGACCTCATAGAACTATGACTAACCTTCCTGCGCTGACTGCCAGTGCATAAATCGAGCCACTTGTATTTTTCCTGCACGCTTAACTGATCTAACACATCAGCCACGCACCTGACACATTGCGAACATTGAGGTTAAATTTAATTAGCACGTACAGCATTTCAGGAATGTTTTATGCATCTCAGATTTGCATTTTTTTTTTATTTTAGTGTAAGGCATCTCTAAATTGCAGACTAAAGAAATATGTTTGCATGGATTCTTCCACTGGATCCAGCACAGATCTGCATCTGTACATGGGAAGATGGCATTAAATCCCCAGTGCCATGATGCCTGTGGAGCTGAGCATTCCCAGTTCTGTCCACGGGGTAACTGAGGGGGCTTCTGTTTAAATCTGGGATTTCGCCACACAACCAGCTCTTCCCAACCACCCATGGGATCCCTGTCATCCCCAATGATGATGTATCACCGGCCAATGGACGACACAGTCATTTACTTAACACCTGCTCTCATTACTTCAGACTGACCCAAAGTCAGGCCTCAAGTGCTGCAGGAAATGGCATTAGCATGTCGCGGCGGCTTCATCCTCTTTTCAGCTGTCACCACACCTGCTGCTGGCCCGCAGCGGGACGCAGTCGCTGTGCTGTGAAACAGCCGAGGACTTTCCAGTCAGGCCGCAGCGGCGCGTTACGCTGTGTCAGACACGGACGTTTAAGGGGCTTATATCTTTGGAACACAACATACTCAACGCATACTGCATATCATACAGCTCATATTTATGTTTATTGTATAAGTATGAATAATGACACAATTGCAGATAGTAAAATTTTGGCAGAGCACAGGCCTTGAAACGCTGCTCAATGAAATGCTATTCATTAATTGCTAAAAAAATATACCAGTGCTGCAAGTGATCTATGCTTGTTCAGTTTTGAAGATCTGCTTCAGCATCAATCGCATAATATGATGTACTGCCATTATACAAACATTATATATATGTGTGTGTGTGTGTATATATATATATCTCATCAGAATTACATTGCATACACACTGGTTTGTAATTGTATCTTTGTGGGGACTCTCCATTCATTTCTATGGGGAAAACTCTCATCCCAGCATGATCATCTTAAGCCTACCCAGCCCTAAACTTAACTAGTAACCAAGCAAACCGTGAGACTTTTGGCATTTATACTTTTTTACGTTGTGGAGTCATTTGGTCCCCGCAATGTAATTTCGACATAACCCAGACACACACACTTAAGTAAATTTATATATAGTATACATATGTATATATTATTTTGTGACGCGCGGCAGTGAGCATGACTAAATGCTTAATTTATCCCTCATTCCCAGGGTTTTCCCCCAAATGGCTGCTTCTCCATTGGCCAAACAGTGATTTGAACCCTGGGCTTTAGCCATGACAGCACATTCTGCCAGCTGCGGTTCATTCGCTCTGCCGTGTAACTTTAAAGGGATGGTAAATGCCGCTCATTAGCCGGGTTAACCTTGGCACGACAATCTCTCTTTCAGGCCCAATGGGCCTTTAAATCAGAGGGGGAAACCCGGGTCCTTTATTCCCGCGTACGTAGCCCCATCTGCGGCGCTGCAGTCCTACTTAGCTGGGGAAACCCTTGTTATTTTACGCTGTAAGGCAGCAAAGCGGCTTTGGAGGAGCAAAAACAAAAGCGATTGCCGCTTGCGTAGAGGAGTTCTGGCGTACCGGGTTTTACGGTGGTTTGTTAAAAAAAAACACTGCAGGATTGGTCATTTATGACCACATTCTTTCATATCCGTACCAGAAGATCTACAGGTGTGAACCAACAGGCTTACGCTTTACAGCAGAACACCAGCGTCGAATCACTGTCCATGATCTAGATCAGCAAGACCGATTTATGTATAGATTTGCAACTTGTCAGTGGTGGTGGGGACGAGTGGGCGGTTACCGCATCTTTTATTGACGTTGATCGACCTTGGCTTCCTGACGTCTTCTTCAGGCTGATAATTATAATGACAGCTGCATTTATTTTAGGGGGCCTCTTCAACACCCACATGCTGCTTTGTGTGTCTTCATAACCTTTTTCTCATATGTAATATATTCATTTAATTTCCCTGCGGTGGGAACTGAAGTAGAGGCCTTAGCATTTCATGGGGAAATTAGCAATCAAAACTGGTAATAACACAATTTGCAGTATTTAGCCTAGTGGAACATCTTCAAGCAGGTCCACACATACTTAATAGCACTTAACAGCACTGCTCCGTAATTTATTTTGATTTTTTTCTATTATTCTTTATTTTCAATAGGTGTTTTAAAAGGGTTTCCAATATTGGGCTTTCCTTGTCTGTATTTTAAAGTTACTGATTCAACAGAAAATGTTTGTCTTGTGTTTCTATAACTTAAATCACTTATCCTGTATATGTACCGTTATAGGCGGAGCAATGACGGTGAATCTGGGGAGTTTTCGAGAGCCTGAGGGCTGCATTATAGGGGTTAGGAATGGGGGGGGGGCCGCTGCACAGGGAGACGGCTGTGGCAGAGTGGAACAGGAAAACAAACGGATGAGATCAGCTCCTCCACTGAGGGCAGCACTGCCGGAAGGGAGCTTTCCGAGGGGAGGGGTGACAGTCTCGATGGAGCAGTCAGCCTCTGCAGAATCTGGCCAGCAGACACGATCCGATCCTCTGGCATATCACAGCTCCCCGCTCTCCTGTATGCAGGATTTATGGACACTGGATGATTCTCATGGACAGCTGCTGTATTTGTGTCGTGCGCTTTCTTCCCACTGCTGTCCAGCGGTGTGGAGCTGGAGGGAGGCATTGGGACACACCTCTTCCTCTTCCTCTTCCTCTTCATCATCAGGGGTTTTGTTCAGACCCTTTGCCACAGGTGTATAAAACCAAGCATCTAGCCAGTCAGGTTTACCAACATTTGTGAAAGAGTGGGGCATTCTGTAGAGCTCAGTGAATTCAGGCGTGGCACCGTCATAGGATGTCGCCTTTGCAATAAGTCAGGTTGTAACATTTCTTCCAGGCTGGGTTGCCAGGATGCTTCTAAGCATTATTGCCAAGTGGAAGCGTTTAGGGATAACAGAAACTCATAAAATGCCACGTAAAGTAACAGAGCTGGGTCGCCAATTGCTGAGGCACCTAGTGAGTAAAAGTTGCCAACCGTGGCCGAGCAGCTGAATGCGAGCCTCACATCCCCGAGTGCAACGCTGAGCGTCAGATGGAGGGGTGTAGAGCATGCGAGCCTCACATCCCCGAGTGCTGAGCGTCAGATGGAGGGGTGTAGAGCATGCGAGCCTCACATCCCCGAGTGCTGAGCGTCAGATGGAGGGGTGTAGAGCATGCGAGCCTCACATCCCCGAGTGCAACGCTGAGCGTCATATGGAGGGGTGTAGAGTATGCAGCTACTAGACTCTGGCTTCAGCTTTGCAGGGGTTGTGGTCTCCACTCATTTAAGGGGGTCCAGGAGTTTGTATTGATTGGTTTTGATTATTGAGGGGTCACCCCCTCTCCCCCCCCCCGCCCATAATTCACACCCATCGCACAACCGAAAGAAGCTCCTTTCATTATATTTAAGATATAATGTTCTCCAGGTTCGCACTTTTTGGTGTCCATTCTTGCACGCACATGTGTCACAGGGAGTCAGGTGTAGGGACAGACACAGATCTTTGTTCTAGACACGCATCTCGCGCTGACAGAGCAGCAGGCAGCTTGGTCAGACGGTAATTAGTAGGGCTGCCATGTGTCGCTAGAGCAGCAGGTGCTGCACTGTCTCCCGTAGCGTGTCTCTTCCAGGGCCTGTAGTCCTGGTGACAAGCTGCAATTACCAAGATCTGACATGCGACGCCAGGCACCAGCCAGGAGCGTCCCGACTCCCCCCGGCCCGCGCTTGATGGAGCGCTGCTCCGCCACCCTGAGGAGGTGCGACGTGAGGCGGAAGGTCGCCTCCCTCGGTTGCACGCCTGCTCCTCTGTGCCGCAGGGCTGTTCCTCTTCACCGAAGGCCCAGAGGGTCATGTCTCAACATTCGGCTTTGGGTAAAAAAAAAGTTAAATACAAAATGACGCTTCGGCAGTGTCGCTGTGCTCTGATTTTGCAGCAGCATTTAAGGAGCATTTAACGTGCTTTTCCTCCTTTACCCACGAAACGCGCTGACCTGAACGCCGACTAATATTAAATGTTAGACAGCACACTCTACATGTCACTTGGCATTAAAAGATCGTGCACCAGTAACGGCATATTGAGGTGTCGGTTATGTTTCCCGTGGGACCATCGTAAAGCTATTAGAGCAGCATTCCATGAAGATCATGTCGTTTTATTAGTAGTGTAGTAATATGAATCTATTTTGGCAAGATGAGTTAATTCCTTAAGTGTTAACATGCTATGAAGATATTTAGTGCCATCTGATTCAGGTGTAAACATGCTGCAAAAATAGCTTAATTGGGGTAAAGCGTGTAAATGATCTTCTCTGATATTCATAGTTCATTGGGTCCACACAGGACTGATGGTTTCACACTCTAATGGTCCTGCTCCTTCACCAAGCAGGCTGAAGCTCTTGTGTGACTTTACCGGGGGGCCACGCTGTCCCGTTCCTCCCCCGTCATTTTTCCCTTGGCAAGCTCCTGTGACCCAACACACAAACACAAATCCCCTCTGTGACATCACGTCTCCTGGGGGATGACATGTCAGCTGCTGGAAGAAGAACAAATAAATCATGAGAACCCCAGGCGTCGCTGGGGCGGGGGCTTGACTTTTTTTGTTCTCTTAACCATGTGTCAGGAGAGAAATGTTAGATTGAAACACAGAAATATTATTTTTCAACTGGAGCATCATGATTTGGGCTCACGGAAAAGGAGCTGGTGACCTGCTGTTTCCATCACAGCCATCATTGGATAATCCCCCCATGTGTTGCTGGGGGAGGGGGGGGGGGGGTAGTGTCCCTGGGGCAAGAAACAGACACATAAGCACATGGCTTCGAGTGTCTTGACATTTGTTAATCTGTTTTCCCAATACTTGTTGTAGGAACAGCTTTTATTCACTGACACTGAAGTTTAGAGGTTCATTTTTTTCATGCAATTATTGTTTCTCAAACAATACAGTGTCACACACTTCTATCACATTACTCCTGACAGAATACAATCAGTGCAAATAATCTACTGAATGAAGGACAGAATGAAAAAAAAAGTTGTGTACTTGAGTGTCATGATCGGCGCTAACAGGTCCCATGGGGCGCAGTGTGGGGGTGTAATGATTAATTTCACATGGGAGCAGACAAGCTGTTGTACTAGATAATGTTACAGGAGAAGAGGCTGCAGGGTAAACATACTGTGACACTAACACACAAAACGCATCCAGAGTTCATACGAAATGGGGTGTAAATGGGTGGGACAGGTGATTCAAAACCATCTGTCAGTACCTGAACACCATATGAAATGTGCTATCTATCCATCCATCTATCCATCTATCTATCTATTTACGGTATGATTAAACTAAAAGTGTGCAATTGTGTAGCTTTTTCAAAAAAGCTGCCAAATTCTTCCCAGAAAGGTCTTCACCTTGACAGTTTTGGTTTCCTTTTGGTCTCATACTCCACACAGTAAAGTACACGTCATATTCATCATCTTACTATGCCTGTTACTAAATGTTGGCAAGACTGAAGGTATTTTGCGCTCTTCTCTTTAAATGGTTGTGTGAAGTACAGATGTTCAATGTAACCTGTTCCATTTTGAGTAGATGGTACAGATGTTCAATGTAACCTGTTCCATTTTGAGTAGATGGTACAGATGTTCAATGTAAACTGTTCCATTTTGAGTAGATGGTACAGATGTTCAATGTAAACTGTTCCATTTTGAGTAGATGGCTGTATCTGGGGGCAGAGGTTAAAGATGTGCTACATTAGAAGCAGATTCCTTACTAAAACTCACTAATGTTGAGGAGTGCAGGTCAGCCTGCCTCATGGGTCTTTGCTCAGCAAACTGAACGTCATAGTCTGAAAGAGGACTGTGTAATTACAATGGCCAGCTTGACCTATGGTGCTTTGACTAAGTGAAGCTGCATTTGAGCCATGCGCCAAAATGTGTCTCGAACCCCAGGCATGGGAGGGGGCTCAGTCAGTGGGAGGCCCCCCCTTGCTATAACACTGCCTTCTCTTGATGAGATTTCGCTGTGCAGTGGTGCAGTGGTGCAGCTGTGCAGTGATACGATGGAGCCCCAGAGTTTCATAGGGATGTGAATGTCTGAGTTTTCACTGCCATCTCTACAAGACTGTGGTCAATTCTTCCCTTTTTTTTTACCTCCTGCAGCATGAAGAATTGATCCAGAATGCAAAACAGAGCAATCTGAGGTGACACAACAGTCCTCGAAGGGACTCAGTGAAGCTGTCGTAGCTAATTAGTTTTGACTTCGAAATTAAATGTCAGGAGGAGGTAGATGAAGTTGTGCTGGTCCACAAATTTATTACGGCCTTTGAGACTCCGGGTGTTTCCTTCACTGCTCTATACGCACATGAGTCTAATGCATGTGGGGCTTACTGCTCCGCACCAAGTTAGTTTACCGTTAAAGAACGCAAAATTAATAAATGCGAATGAGCAGAAAAATGAAGTTATGGTTATTTTATGTGATTTGACAGCAGGGATTTAAAAACCTTCAATGATCGCATATCTGTTAATGTTCAAATATATCCTGGTCCCCAGCTTTCAGCACACAGAATACATATGAAGTCTTTTGAAGATTATAGTGAAAATCCCTCCAGCTGCGGGCATGACAGTATAGATGATTTCTTTATGCCATACAACTTCTAATGTGTTTTAGATGTTAGATTTATTAAATTTCTTGTCCCCAGAGAAGAAAAACTGGTGTCTGCGGTGGTGTCAAAAATGGCTGTGGCCTACACAACAAAAAATAAGCTTTATTATGCATATTTAACACGGTGAGTGTCAAAATCAACACTTGAAGTGCACGTGAGAAAGAAAAGCTCTTTAAGTCAGTGGCGTCCAGCCTTTTTTACAATGAGAGCTACCTTGAGATAGAAAATTCTCTGGAGAGCTGTTGAATCACCATGATATATTTTATGACCAGGGTGGAGCCTTTGGTATCTTTGCCGACTGAGGGTAGGGAGGTTCCTATATTTTGCTGACTGGAAGAAAAGTACACTGTACTGCGATTGACTGAAAATGTCTTACTAATCAAAATGTCTTAGTGACCTAAATCTAAAATTCTCAAATCTCACAGTTGACCCAATCAGATATCTACCATAACTACATATACCAAAGCATTGCGTGATACTTGTGTGACCACCATGCCACGTCCAACAGATTGGACCTGTGCAACACCGTCAGCAACAATTTACCAGGAAAGACAACTGAGACTATTAGAAATTTGCCCGTGTAGCAGATTTATGTGTGTTCAATAAATGTGGGTCATACCAGAGTCTTATGCTTTCTTATGCATTCAGTGCCCTCCACAATTATTGGCACACCTTGTAGGGGGTTAGAAGATAATCCACCTTTTGGTAAATAAATTTAACCAGTAAAAACAAATCCTTCATCAAGAAATAATTTTTTTTAACATAAACACATGTGCCATGATTATTGGCAGCCCTGGAAATTATAGCAAACACAATGTAACTGAAGCATGTTTCCCATGTAAATTATACATGTTTGAGTTGATTGTAGTGAATAGGAACCTTCAAGCTGTAATCCATGACTTCCAGGTTAACTGGGGTACAAACATGAGGCGACACAGAGGCCAAATCCCCTTACCTTATCTAGCCTTATAAAAAGTTATAGGAGACTCAGTGCTGTTATACTGGCAAAGGGAGGTTGTACAAAGGACTAAAAGCAGGGGTGCCAATAATCGTGTTGCATGTGTTTTTGTTGAAAATAATTATTTCTTGATGAAGGATTTGTTTTTCTTATATTAAATTTATTTGAAAGAAGGTTGGATTTTCCTCTTTTTTTTGTGTGACATGAAGCTATTTCAACAAAAGGTGGATTTTTTTCTAACCCTTTTTACAAATCTTTACAAGGGGTACTAATAATTGTGGGGGACGCTGTACATGCAGAAAAAAAAAGGATTTTAATAGTATTGTAGTGTAGTGCAAATTTTTTAACATCGTCAAGCGGTAACATATACAGAGCAGATGACTAATAAAGAGCAAGTGAAGATGAAAGCCTTGTCAAGTATCTTATGGACCACCGCTGTCCATCCAAAGCCATGTCAAGTATCTTATGGACCACCGCTGTCCATCCAAAGCCATGTCAAGTATCTTATGGAC
>JAODKF010000116.1:29319449-29342220 GCA_026779585.1 Mormyrus proboscirostris | reverse complement strand
ACCTCCACAGGCTCTCTGCGCACCTCCACAGGTTCTCTGCGCACCTGCACAGGCTCTCTGCGGCACCTCCACATGCTCTGTGCGGCACCTCCACATGCTCTCTGCGGCACCTATACATGCTCTGTGCGGCACCTCCACATGCTCTGTGCGGCACCTCCACATGCTCTCTGCGGCACCTCCACATGCTCTCTGCGCACCTCCACATGCTATCTGCGGCACCTCCACATGCTCTCTGCGCACCTCCACATGCTCTCTGCGGCACCTCCACATGCTCTCTGCGCACCTCCACAGGCTCTCTGCGCACCTCCACAGGTTCTCTGCGCACCTGCACAGGCTCTCTGCGGCACCTCCACATGCTTTTGCTGCCCCTTCTCATTGAACCACCATGGAGATGTTCATTGATGTCTACACACCCTGTTCTCTGTGCACAAACAACAAAGATATGTGTTAAGGGAATATGATTGGTTTATTTACTTGTTTATATTCTCTGTAAACTACCTGCCAGATTTTCATTCACTGAATTCAGTCAATTTTTTGCTCCGTCCTTCCACATTAGTAAAACGCCCGGGGTCAGGAAGCGGCTGGTGGCTCCGTCGCGGAATGAGGCCCATCTGTCTGCCCTGCTGAGGCGTCTTATGTTCCTCAGTTACTTCATTTAGTCCCCGACTGCATGCCACTGACCTCCATCCTTCATTATTGAGATGCCATTTGGGTGATTCTTGGGCCCCTGCCACTCATCAGTCAAGAGCACAACCGCAGATGCAGTATTCATTGTATTCTACCTCTTTTCTCATGTTCCATTTTTCACATGTGTATTTCCATATATTATTTTCTTTTCCATACATTTTCTTTCAAACTTCTGGATGGGTGTCCCAGAGTTTTGTGAAGCATCACAGGGAGAAAACAAAGTTGTGTTCCATTATGCTCTGTAGATGTGCATCACAGGGCCCCAGCAGTGTCAGCAGCCTTGGAACGGTGCTGGTCTCCACAATGCGGTGATGGACAATTGTGCTCCTGTCCTTGACCATGTTTAATGAAAAATGCGATGGCTACATGTGAGTACTGTTATTATGAGTACTGTTATTATGAGTACTGTTATTATGAGTACTGTTATTATGATCTGCATTTACAACAAGCACATTAAAAGGTCAAAATGTGGGCCTCCATAAAAACACTGAAATGCTGGTCTTCAGATGATCAGTTTAGTGGTTCTTCTTTGACATGCCAACCAAGGGAGGCTGCGATAATGGTCCACCAGACATTTCCCACACCGAATGGTGTTACTTTAGCCGACGGTTATCAAAACCGAATCAGTCAATCAGTAACCTTTTTGTTCCTGTTTTTGTTTATCATTCTCCCTAGAATGAGCCCATAATGAGCTTGGTCATTAAAATTGCACATCGTTGTCAGAACAAGCATAAAATGTATTATTTATGTAGAATGATTAGGCAGCAGCATCGTCATTAATATTTATCCCAGCAATGACATTATTAACACAAGCCACAGATGGTGAATTCAGTCATAATGATATTGTCTGTCTCTCGCTGCCTCTGCTTTTGATCTCCCAGCACTGTTCCTCTGCATCTGTGCTTTATTGGGCCAATTACTAAAGCACTATCTGTACTGAACGACAATCACTCGTCGCCACCGGAAAACGGCAAAGGATCTTGGGCTTACAACCACTAAGCTGTGGGGATCCCAGTCGGGGAGCCGGAGATATGTGCGGCTGAAAAGGCTGGAGTTTTATGCCAGTGTGTTGAAGGTCCTCATTTCAATCTCTTGACTGCTAAGTAATTTTTAGTTGCTCTGGGCTGGTGTTTAGCTCTGTAGCCATAATCGTCTGGTTGCTGGTTCAAACCTCATTGTTCGCAGAGTGATTTGAGCAAGTCCCTGAACCCCTATTGCTGCAGGGACTGAGTAGCCCTGCTTTCTTGAAGCATCTGCTAAATATAAATGTAATGGTGATGCTCTTCAGTTGAATTGTTTGGGCCTTTTTCCCTAATATAAAATCCACAGAGCCGTCTGGACCAGTGTGACAGGAGGAGCAAAGAGGCGACAGGGATTTGAGCTAGAGATTGGAGTTGGAAAAAAGGCGGTGACTCGATCAGGGCTGGTTTGGGGTCTTTACTAGCAGCAAAGAAATATATCATAATGTTATATATTCCTATAAACAATTATACATGGAACAGGTGAATGGAGTTACCGCACTCCTGATTCTGACCCACCCATACACTCGTTCAAATACATAATGAATCACCCAAACTCTTTAAAAAAGTAAAAAATTTGTACCATTGACAGTACAATATGTGTCCCTGGGGATGTAACCTCAAGGGTCTGCACCCTTAGTGCAAGCAAATGTACCTTTTAAGGTATAGAAATTGACTCTGAGGAACCATTGGGGTACATGAATGTTGTTTGTACCTTGGGGAACAAAACTATACCCTCTTTTCTGATAGTATTGGATACTCCCACCCAAGGATACACGTTACCCATATTACAAAGATTAATGTTAAAAATCCAGGATTAATCCGTTTCTGTAATAATTTCCTCTCCACAGAATGTACTACTTGCATTTATTGTGAATTTTCAAATCAATCTCCCTTTTTATTAAGGCATGCTGTTGAATACCGCAGGTTCTGCTATTCGTTTCTGGTTGATAAAGAAAAGCTATGTTGTGTCTAGTCTGTTTTTAATCCTATTAGTGTCCCTGAATGGTGCCAAGAGGTTGCTTTTAATTATCGGCTCTGACCAGCGAGACCAACAGACATTAAAAGTATAGTTTTTTTTTAATGTCTAAGTAGGTTGTTGATTTTCCTCACCGGGCTCTGCACTTTGTATAAGTAAATAATGCTGCAGTCGCTGGGGCCTGCAGCTCATCTTCTTGCTCATCGTTTCGGCCTGGATAATAGCCTGAATATGGGGGATAACCATCTTCAATCCGGACAAGATACACACACTGCATCTGGCAGCAGAGCTTGACGCCCAACCAACAGCCGTCCCATAAACATGTCCACCCGGAGCTGGAGGGCGCGGTCCCTGAAACGTGGAAAAATATTCTGATGAGACCTTGCAGAGATGGAGCATACTTACCAGTTAGTCCCAATGCTGGTCTGACATTTTTTCAACATGATTTACAAACAGGTACAAATTGCCTGAGAGACAAGGATACTATAGACTTCAGAGCAATCTGTGTTTTCATTAGATATAGTGAAAAAAATTCCAGTTTCCAGACCTCCCCAAATGGCCTTGCCGTTCTTCCGGTTCAGGGTCTTGTGTTGTGAGGGCATTCCCCTCTGAGTGATTACTCCGAGCGATATCTGGGCGATTTGTTTTCAGGGTAGAGTAGGACGGTTGAGAAGGTCGATAACTTGCCCCTTCCACAAAAGCATTCTGTATCTATGAACACCATGTTGGTGACTCAGGTCGGTCATATTCTATCGCTCTATTTTCAGGTCGGCTTTCTCTGCTGAGTACATTATGGCCATCTTAAGGCCCATCATGGCCTTCTTAAAGGTCCAGAATATCGCATTGTCTTATGATGCGATGTCTGGGAATGGTATACAGCAATTCCCAGGTGGCTCAGTTTCCCAGTCCATTCCTGGAGGACCCACAGCCAGTCCATGTGTTTGCTCCCTGCCAGAGAGTTCATGTTTTTGCTCCGGGAGCAAGGAGGGAGCAAAAACATGGACTGCCTGAGGGTCCCCATGGACCAGACTGGGAAACACTGGTATACAGCATTCAACTAGCAAATTTACTCCATGGAAAATACCCACTGATTGTAAAGGTCCTGCTTCTTGTGTTTGTGATTCTGTAAGCCTTCCCCAGTCCCCAGCTCATTGACCTGTCCTATGTAATATCCAGACTTTAGATTTGAATGAGCAGAATGAGACCTTAACTAGACAGACTGCAGCGTTCGTCCAAAAATATTTCATGCTTTTTGAATAGAAGCCAGATGAGCACAAGCTGGGAGACAAAAAACTTCTATCTGCTAATTATGGACAAAAAAACAGGATAATCTCCTCCCTATTCTTCTGACACCTCCCAAGCTGAAACAGAGAAGGGAAAATAACAGACTAGCACTTGCCGTTGCATAGAACCGATCCAGGGCAAGAAGCCGCTTTCTGGTCTCACTGTTTACAGACACGAGGCTCAGGGTCAAATCGATATCAGCCTCTGCAGACATTTTACCACCACTGGCTCTTGTATAAGTGAAACAAGCTAAAACACCGGAGCCACTTTGCAAACCCATCGCAAGGAAGGGAAAAACAAGAGTCAGGAAACAGTCTTATACAAATCCATTCTATCGCTCTATTTTCAGGTTTGTCACAATTGCAGGGTAGGGGACAGCTGCAACGGGGGGGGAGGTGTAATAGGACAAACTGCAATGCAATAAAAGACAATCCCAAAAATCGTTAACAGTGAGATTTAGCAGTGCCTCACTCAAAGTGGTTTAGAAAATGGTTATGTCATGGTATAAGGCGCCTAGTGGTATTTACATGGTGAAATAACCTACACACTGTTGATGCTGGAATTTCAGGCATCCACACTGGCATGCTTACAACAGAGGCTGGAGGAGCTATCTTCTGGAAATGATCCTAATCCGTCTTTAAATGTTTTTCGGCAATTTTCTGTCTTTAAACAACATGACTAAAGGTAAACATGTTTGTCCACCAAGAAGTTGAACGGACCTTTCCTGAGGTCGTTGATAAATGTTATTGCCGTGGAGCGGGTGCCATGCTGCTCGTGAAACCTGAACGCTGCAGATGTCAGAAATTAATTTCGTTATGAAGACACATAGTAGTGATACACTCTGTCTCTACTTTTGTCCACAGAGCTGGCCTTCTCCTGGATCTTTAATGAATACCCATCGTTTGTGAGACAAGACAGCCGGCGATTTGTCTCCCAGGACACAGGGAATCTGTACATTGCCAAGGTGGAGCGTTCAGATGTGGGCAATTACACATGCGTAGTGACCAACACAGTCACGAAGACAAGCGTACAGGGCCCTCCGACACCTTTGGTCTTGCGAGTTGATGGTAAGGACCAGTTCAATGTTTAGTCTGAACACCACTCATTGATCGTAACTCAGTTATAGCGCTTTTCCACTGCCATACAGAAACTGACCCATACCTGAGCCATAGCACAAAGAGAGGCCAGTTAGCGGGGATCCAGCTTGCTTTCGTTTTCCACTGCAGAAGTAGGGAGTGACAGTGATGAAAAAAACCGAAGAGGCACTTGTTATCTGTTCAAACACTTTACATCATGATTTACTGTGCACTCATTTTCAAATTTTCTAGCCCGTCTGTGAGAATCGCTGTGTTAGCATCAAAAACTAGCAGATATAGTATTCGTTTGCGTGAATTTGCGTAAATTTTGTCTGTGTAAATTACAAGTCCATTCTGTTCAGCAATTCCATTTAGGTGTACTTTTGTAAGTAGGAGTTTGGAAATTTTGCAAGTTTTCAGGAATGCAACCGGAATGAATCGCAATGTGCAATACTACTAATGAATAATCAATAGAATATATCCTTTTTTACTTTGGATAATCCACACACAGAACACTGATACCTCTGTGCATTTTGAGCAATCAGATGTAGGTGAAGCAGCCTGCTTGGTTTGGTCATGCGTTCAGCCCCGCTAGTAAACAGGACCTCGTCAGCGCAAGACCTCGTCAGTACAGTTACAGTTTGTGTATGGCTCACATACTTGGGATGGATAATGGAAAAGCACCAGTTTGAGGTACAGGTCAGATACAGGTCAGGTACAGGTCAGGTACAGCACACCTGAAGCTTCCAGTCTTCTAGTTCCTGCCTACTGTTGCTTGTGCATATCAACATACACCAGATCACTCACTGTTCCTGTATTGACCAGACATGCTTGAGTCATATCAATGATAGATCTATTATCCCTCACTCATCTCATGAAAGCAAAATTATTGAAAATCATGGCAACACTTTACTTAAGGCCATTTTCATAGTATTCATAGCATTTTCATGTGTAATGCATTATAAATCTATAATGCACTATAGATACCTTAATAATGCATTATAATAGTAAGTATAAGCATTAAGGATGCTTTGTACTGCATTATAAAGGTATCTATTCTGCGTTATAGATGAGAGCTTCATAAGGCAGTCATTATGCATAATAAACATGGATGTAATGTAGTATGCTTTTTATAACTATGCATAGCCTTGTTTATAATGTTTTACGAGAGCATTATAATGCATTAAGTGCAGTATTGCAAAAATCATTAAGAAAAACAAGTTCTCTGTGTGAAATTTTAAAAAAAAATTTATTGTGGGGGCAGGATCATATATGAAAAATATATAAACATAATGCTTTCTGTTACTTACAGTGAGGGGGAACAAAAATGTAGCAGTACACTCTTACTTAATATATAAATTCACCAAAAACGAACTGTTATGTACTGATCCTGTGTCCGTTCATCATTAATCAATCATAAGGATTGATGCATTTCATGCAGTTGCTTTATTTGTTCATGATTTGTACTTGATTAGTAACCGAGGTACTGAGTTACTCATGTCCCCTCAAGTACAGTGGCTCCGGCTTCCAAAGGAAGTTAACTAAGAAGCTACGAAGGTAGAGTCAGGGTTCACAGCAGTGGAAGAGACACTCCACGGACCCGTGGGAATTAAAATTGGACACAAATGTTAACAAGCTATCCTGCTCCGTGGCTCAAAGCGATGACGGTCCAAGTTACTTATGCTGCAGCAGTGCCGGACGTAGCTAATCAACAGCCTTTTGGAAGTAAAGGTCATGTGTCTCTCAGGGCCATAATTGGTATCTGGTTGTCATTCTCGTGCGAGCACAATAGAGGGAGAAAATAAAAATATACAGCAAGACACTGACAATTTAAAATATTTATTTAAGTTAACGATGGTCTATTGAAAAAATCCTATATGTGTGAATATGCACAGAATCTCCATTACTATTACGTGATATAAAAACATTTATTTAAAAGCATGGGAGAAAAAGCAGATATTTCCAACATGTTTTGGCATATTTCCACCATACTATTGCTGTAATTGGACATTTCATTTTCAAGAAACACATGCATGTAGAATTTCACAATGTAATTGGTTATATCATGTTCCGGGTATAGTTATGGTCCATTTCTTGGACAACCAATGAAAATACATAGTTAGGAGAATCTGCGTATTGTAAATACTTTTATAACACATGCATACTGGATAAATATAATCTAGATCCAGCTAGATTCAATTGCGTATTTGATTAATACAGTACAATTTAAACCCAGCTAGTTTAACAGAACATTATCCATCTGAATTCATCTTTTTTATGCAGCAGTGACAGTCACAGGCAGCTCTGTGGACACCTTGAATTGGTTCAACTGAAATGCATTCAATAAAGCTGACAGCATTATGTCTGTGGGCATTGACTGACTGAGGATGATGTCCAACCTTCAGGTGTCATGGGGGAGTATGAGCCAAAGATTGAGGTTCAGTTTCCAGAGATTATCCCAGCGGCCAAAGGTTCAACGGTCAAACTGGAGTGTTTCGCCTTGGGAAAGTAAGTCTTTTAAGGTTCAGTTTTATTTCAAAATCATGAAGACCTTGACTGCAGGGAATAAAAACATTGGCAAGACAAGCCATTACGCAATGTTTGTGAAACACTCTTAGCTGTAATGTATTCTTCAACAAAGAGCTCGATGGCCCTCAGTATTATGTAAGGTGTGTAACTATCAAGCAGTTTGTTACAGATTCAAGTTTTTTTGTATTTCACTGCTACTTACAAGTTTATAAATCTGGAAAAAATTATAATCTGGAATGTCTTCACTTGAGCTTTATTTCTTCTGACTCTCCACAACCAGCCCGGTGCCCATTATTAGCTGGAGACGCGTCGACGGCATTCCGTTTCCCCGGAAGGTGGACGTGTCCAAGGCCAGTGGTGTACTGGAGATCCCGTACTTCCAACAGGAGGATGCTGGCACATATGAGTGCATGGCGGAGAACTCCAGGGGGAAGAACGGTGTGCGGGGGAAGCTGGCCTTCTACGGTGAGCAAGGACGCAGTGCGTGAATATTTGGGGCTGGTCGCTGGGTCACTAAAGTCACTAGATCAATCATGAGCGGCTTTCTGTGCTTTTTAAAGAAATCGCGTGTTCCCTGAGCCACAGAATAAGACTCAGTGTTCTTTGCAGGTATGTCTATCTTAATTTGTTACATGTTCTTCTCCTTTGAAATCACATGATAACTATTTTCTCATTTCAATAAAAATCGTTAAAATACCTGGAACATTTTCACTGTTAGACACAGAAATAATTTAATCATAGAACTGTTCACGCCATAAACATCCCCCTTCTTTCTCAGCAGTGCATCATCATCATCTTTTGGGTCGTGAGGGATTTCAACATTATTACAGCTGTATTGCAGCCTGTTCATATTTGCAATAAATGTGTTCATCATATTCTTATTTTTTGGGACTGGAGTACAACTGCTTAGGTAAAAATTCAATAATCCATGTGTGGCATAAGCAATAAGGCTTTTCCCAATACAACATTTATTTCCCTTTCAAATACACATGTTCAGCCCTTAAAGGCAAGTCAAGAAAAGTTCAGGGGGTCCAAAGCATCCCTGGTTCGGGCTCACCGGTAAGAAGGTATCTTTCTGGACTTGTAGATTGGGAAATTGGGCAGTTTCCTGTGTTTCTGAACTTTCAGAAGCCCCCAAAGGATTCCCATAAGCAGAAATTCATTATTTTAAGCTGTCAGTAGCACTGTAGTATGTTGGTTGAATTGCTGTCCATGGAAGTATACTATCTCTGCTTGTAAAATACTTAATATGGCTACTATCCATGGTCATGAACTCGCAATATACTTGTAAAGTGATGGATGGGCAGCTATCCATGGTCCTGAACCCTCTGTAGACTTGTAGGGTGCAGAATTGGGCATTTATTCATCGCTCTGAAACATCTGTAGACTTGTAGGGTGCTGGATGAGTAGCTCTCCATGCTCTTGACATTTTTCTTTGACTTGAAGGTGTCTGAGGAGGAGCTGTCCTTGGCGTTGAACTTGCTGTAGCACAGAAGGGGGCTGAACAGACATCTGGGAATCCTTAAAGCCATGCAATCCAGTGAAAAAAAGGCATTTCCTGTGGATGATATGCAGTGCTTGAGCCATTGTTTATGACACATATGTGTTTGACTGTGTTGCAGGGAAAATAAATAAGTCAATCAATAAATGAAACCTAAAGAACATAAAGTCATGCACTTGCCCAAGATTTTCACATTACTGGTAAAATTGCAGCATTAATCAATCTGTGAGGCAGCGATCTGATGTTATTCTGGCTGATTAACTGAAATGCAGACCAGCAGACAGCTCTAACCGTGACCTTGCGATGGAGAAATGTCCCATTTTCATCGCCAGCTGCTCCTCATTTGCTTAGTTCTTTGGAATGTTCTGCTCTGTCTGGTTGTAAAACATGCAACAAAATATGCTGGTATGAGAGCGTGTATGCAAGTATGAAATACTGGTTTACTGCAGCTTGTGCTTTTGTCTTTTTAATGATTATTATTATTTTTGAACTGCAACAGAAAACTCATCTGTGATGATGGTGGTGCAAGTCCATACAGTTATTCAGTTGTATCTGCGGTGATAAACGTCTGTTATTAGTTGGACTGGCTGAAGTAACGCTATGAAGCAGCCCAGCACAGCATCAACATACACTGAGATGGGCATTGTAAGGCACTGCAAAGAAATTATTAATAATAATAAAGCCTACAGTCTACAATGGAGGAAAAAAGCTGGCCTTTGATTGCTCATTTATTTTTTACCCAGAGAAAATTATGGTTCTCATGAAAAAGGGAGAGAAACATGGTGAGCATGGTTTGTGTGCCACTTGAATTGCCTTTGCAACGTTCTATTATTATACTACAACACAATATTTTGTGTCTTAAGTGACTTTGGACTCTGGCAATTGTTCATAGCAGGAAAAGTCCTTTTGTAGCTGCTAGCTCACTGTAGTTCCTGAAGAGGGTTACATTTCCCTACCAGCACTGCTTCCTGAAATTTCCCTGAATTGGTGTGAGAAGTGTATTTTCATCTACATTCTTCACCTTTACTGTTTTATTATTTTAAGCAGAACAGGTAAAGCTGGATCCCTGGGTTGGTCGAAAAACTACTGACTTTTGATGGACAAGTGAATAATAAGAGTTGAACATTTTCTTTTTTGCAGCCATCTATTTTTGTGGCAAATCTGGGGGTTGATTGGCACAGGAACCAGAGTGGGCATTCTGTGTTTACTCAACACTGCCACCAGTGGCTATCCAGAAAGGATGAGCAGGCTGTTCATTCAATCTTCTACTCAATTGTCCTTCAAGGGTTTCTGTTATTACTCAATTTACAAAACCTTTGAATTACCCTAATAATTTTCAAATAAGCCAATGAGTGCTTGACTCCGGAAGCATCATTATCCTGATATCCATCTTTTAAATATCTAAATCATGGCAAACCATCAGGTAGTTCCTGTCACTAGAGGATGATTTTACTGACGCATTTTTCATGTGCATTAATGTTACTTGTGCCGCATCGCAATCTCCTTTGACCAACATTGTAGAATTTTTTTTTTTTTTTTGCACAGCATTATTTTTTCCTTTGGTGAAAAAAGGTAAAACACAATCAGGGATAAGCCGGCTTCATCCTTCTGTGGGACACATTGTGCATCTCCAGCAGTGGATTAGAGCAACTTGTGTTGGTGCAACTGCAGAATACCAAAGAAAAACAAGAAAAAATCCGGAGCTGTGAATGTCCTTGGCTTTGCACGCTGAGGCACTGAGAATCACTGGGAAAGAGCCAAAGTAATTTTTTGTATTGAGCTGCAGATAAAATAATAGGGACAGCTAGGAGAGTGGAGGAATCAAGCCCAAAATTAATGTGATATAGGATTAACCTTTACCACATATGGGGTATCAGATTCTGGCAGAGAAATTAATTGTGCAGTGGCTGATTAAAAGGAAACTTGGATAATCTATACCTTTTCATCAGCATTCAGTACAGGCTTAGTGACAGTAATTGAGGTTAACAATATATTGCTTTTGGTTGATAATTCAACCATCCTGTCCTGCAACAATGTCAGGTCTGAAAACTCGAAAATTCAATATGGAGGAAACGGAACAAGGATGATGTGAGACATTCAGTTCCAATAACTGTAACAGAAATGCCGTTGTGAGCAGGTTTTTGGTAGAGACTTCACTTGCAGACACTGAGGATATGATATTGCTCTCATCACTGACAGCTAGTGGAGACCAAAACGATTCGTTCGTTGATGTGTTGAACATCTTGAATATTTTTTGTTCAGTGTTACCGGTCTGTCGGGGAAGCAGCTAACGTATACTTATTTCAGGGACCCAGTTGCCCAGTTAGTTTGATTATTCTACCATTTCCCTACTGAAAATGTTGGGGAAAGGGCATGTTGGCTTATCAGAGATGTATTTGTAGATGTTCTTTGTTCTTGGTTTCCATTCAGCCTCCCCTCACCTGGTGGAGAAGCCAGCGGACATGCAGAAACCCATCGGTGACGTGCTGGTGTGGGAATGCAAGGCCACCGGGAAACCTAAGCCGTCCTACACCTGGCTGAAGAATGGAGAATCCTTAGAACCTATAGAGGTGAGGGACATTTTCAGTCAGCCTGTGCATGTCTCTTTAATTAAAAGACAAGAGAACACACTGTATAACAATTTATATCTGTAGAGCAATCATGTTTAAATAAAAAAAACAATAAGGAAGAATTATCTTTCTGTTAGCATAGCTTACAAATATGGCTTCCATGTAGATGGAGACTGAAAATCCTGTTTAATGCATACAAGTTACTTCAAGTTAGTGGGTCAAAAAGAGACTTTCCAATCCTACTATAGACTGTTAAGAGCTGTTCGGGATGGAAATGCGTTGAACACAAAATCTGCACAGAAGTCAATGAGTTTTTCTGTTGTACTTGTATTCTTTGTACTGCAAGAACACATTTCATAGCAGGGAATCTCGCAGGAAAATCATTAGCTTTGAATTAATTGTCCTGACATCACAGCCTGTGCGTGTATCAGAGGGGGTGTAGAAGTCATTGTAACATTAAACACACTCCACAAATAGGTAGCAGAAAAGCGTTCTGAGCAGTTAACAGAAATGTGAATTGAGCGAAAGGGTCTCCAAACGCTGGACCATTTTCCATAAAATAAGAATATTTCCTAAGCACCAGGAGCCGTCGCCACAGAGAAATATCAGGGTGGGCCCTGATCTGCATACAAAAAGGATTTTTGTAATTCATCAGTGAGGCCTCAGTGGCCATTTCTGCTTTGCATGAAGAAGTCTGGCTGTTTGAAGAACAGACCAAACAGTGGTGTTTTTTTTTCTATTTTATGTTGGTTGTAAAGTATGCTGAGGTAAAGCCCTGCAGTATTCTTGTGGTAAATCTCTCACAGCTCAGAGTAACAGCATTAAATCACAATGTTCCCCAGGGTAAGAAAAACAAGATGTCTTATCAGCCTGGTCTTTGAGATTAATCTGTTTCAATTTAATGCAATTAACTATTTATAGAGGTATAAATAACCCCCAAAACTTAGAATATTCCAGTATTTTTAATGGCAGCTTTATGTATCAAAGGAAACCATTGTAATGACTTGCTTGACTGTATTGAAACAATGAACAACCTACCTACTCCATGGGTATACAGGTCAAGGACTAACAAGAGGGGAACCAAATCTGCCTGTTTAATGTAAAATAGAATAAGTAAAACACAGCTTAGTGGTTCACTGGGATACATCTATGAGTGTATTGCGAGTGGCTTTGCAGAGCAGGGTGTTAAGTCTGTCCATTCAATTTGCTACAGTATGGATGTCTTTTCTCTCCCCCGCAAGCATAATGGAGTAACATTTCAGTTTCTTGCACATTGACGTGTGCTGTAGCAGAGAGTGGTAGTTTGACTGAGACGTGAGATGGTCTCTGCCATCGCTGATTTATAACAACGCAGATTTCAGAGCAGGGAAGAAAAATTGTTGTGATTGTAATATTAACAAGCTCCCTGCGTATTCTGGCAAAATAATGAGACAAGGCGTTGGAGTCTCCCAAATGTCACTGTTAACAGCTGCAGTTTTAATCACTGTCCAAACCAAAGGTCAGGACTCAGTGGTGAATGGGTGGGGGGAGCTTAGGTCAGGTGCTGTTCATTACCAGCAGAGGAGACGGGCATCCCTTTGTTCTGCATTTCAGCAGGTCTGGGAAGAACTGCGAATTTGGGACGGCTAGTTGAATGGATCTTCCTCCCAGCTGGCTCAGTTTTGCTTTCGCGTTATGTTCTCATTTCCACTGGCAAGTAACCTTGCATGCTGTTGTTGGGTTTTTCTTTTTTCTGCCCCAAAATGTTACACGCACAGAAATTAGTGAGCACTTGAGTTTTTGTTTTTTGTTTTTTGTCTTTGGTGTTTTGGCCGAGTTGGCATCAATCAAAACCCTACAGATGGTTTGTCGCATCAACATGAGAAACTGCTGATTTTAGGGGCGCATCAGGCTTAATTAATGGCAGATGTTAGGCTCATGCCTGCCCTAGATTGCCAGGAGCCAAATACCCACTGACTGAGCCAGATCCTGAGGTGCGCCCCCTACAGGACTGCCCAGCTCACTGCAGAGTGACAACAAAAACCTTTCTAAACTCGCCTGCCGCTTTCTCTAGCTGGGCCATCACTCTGCCACAGAGCTCCCTGCTGAGAACTTTAAGGCATCTGGGTCTGTTAATGGGACAGGGGCAGCACCCCATAGGAGTTTGGTTCTGACACTGTCCGTGGCCCCCTGAGCATATTGTATCATGCGATGGCTTACACAGAAGGTGGTGGCACAGGGTGGTCAATCACCCAAATGTCATATTCCCGCTTGCAAATGACACAGCACAAAAGCAGCGGCTTCACCCCTTCGCTGCAGTGCACACTGACAAAACCTTATTTTAAAGTAAAAACGGGGACCTCTAAAATTAAAATGACAGAAAGCAGCTGTCAGACAGACAGTGGGTCTCATGATTTCTGCTCAAGCCTCGGAGAGGGTTTCCTGCATTTACATTTTATTCACTTATTGTGGGGCTGTTATCCAAAAGTCACTTTGTCACAAAACCAATAGCTTGACATGCAAGCATTGGTGTACAGAGCTTATACGCTGAAGGTATTCCTGCTAATGAAGAGCTTCTTCTGAGAGAGGGTGAGAGCAATCTCGCTATAGACAGATTGCTAGTAAATTAGCTTCATGAGAAAGCTGCCAGGTGATCCGGCCTTAAGCACCCTCCACCTACCTCCTCCTACTCCACACCACCCGTCCCCATTTACCCATCTAAATTTTAACTCTCAAAAATGTGTTGGGGAAGGTGTGGCTGGAGACGGGACAGGGCGTCGCTGCTGCCTCACGCCTCGCAGACAGCATGTGATTATGGCAGCTTCCTGTGGTCCTCCTCCCTTCATCAGCGACACGCCTCCGGGTTTATAACACTCCAGATAATGAGCGGGACGGCCCCCCCGGAACTGAATGCTGATGGCAGTCCTGTCATTTGTGTCCTTCCTCCCCCACAGGACAGAGTGCAGGTTGTTAATGGCGTGCTCACAATCAGCAGCTTGACCTTGTCGGATGCGGGCATGTACCAGTGCGTGGCAGGGAACAAGCACGGAGAGCTGTACACCAACGCTGAGCTGCGGGTGATCGGTAAGGAGAAGCGCGGCCGCACGCGGCATGTCTGCATGGCTATTTGTGTGTGTAAGTACCTCGTGAAGGTCTCCTGCATGTGCTGTCTATTACTCTAATGGGAGATGGCCAAACTGTGTATCATATTACATTCTGTTTGATCAAACGGCGTTCTGCTCTGCCGTGCATTTATAGAGTGAGATGGAATACCTTTATCTAACTGGTAGGTTACAGGTTCAAGTCCCATGCGCGTGCTCCGGGGGTGAACAGAAAAAAGGAATTACAGTCTTGCTGTACTCTCTGCTGTACTTGCCCATAGTTTAGTACTAATTAAATAGAATATTTAAGAGTAAAAGTTCAGACGAAGATTTTGCTTCAACCAATACGTTGAGCATAAAGAGTCACAGTCACAGAGTCACTCAACTGGTTGGTTGAAACAAAATCTCGGTCTAGACAGTTACTCTCTGGACCAGAATTACCCAACTCTGGATATAGATCACCACCACTATAATGTATCTAAAGAAACCATTTAGCCATAAAAAATTAAGACTCAGATCCTAGTGTGTATTATATGTGGTGAGTGATGTGTGACAGCTCCAGCGGCTCTGGTCAGCCCGGCGATTAACGCAAAGGCTCCCTGCATTTATTTTCTATAGATGAACATTTAGTAGAGAGAGAAAGCAGGACTTGTACGTTAAATAATCCTTCAGAGATGGATAAATGCAAAGATTTATGTTGGGCTCTTGTATCGAATCCTAGCATGAATATAAGTATAATAGGCTAATTTCTAATATTTCTTCTGCGGGTGTATAACCTGCAAATGAAGCATATATCAGATGTAAAGATGTAAACACTTTGACAAATATGGTTAATGCATAATGTTTGGCTGTTATATGACATATATATGGATGTATTTAATGACATATTTGTTCTGTTCAAATCAAGCCAAATGCAGGTCTGAGAATCCTGAAGCAGTTTAATCAGTGTAATGAAATTCCCTCATAGAGATGTTGGAAGCTTTTTTCATGGACTGTGATTGATGTGAGTCAGAGCCGGTACTTGTAACATTAATAACTTCTATAATATAACTTCTGTTGAACACTATATGTTGAGAAAGACGCACAGCTTTGCTTGTCTGGTCGAATCCTTCTGTAATAGGGACTGATGATGCGTGATATGCTGTGGTGTGCTGTGTGCTGACAGCTGATTGGCTCAGGTTCCTGCTGGTTCTTGTCAACCTACAGTATGGCCTTGGAACCCCCCCTTCCCCCCACCCAGGCTTTACATGCCAAATGTTACTCCTCTGTCTTCAGCTTATTCTAATTGGTAGAAACTTTTCTTTTTTGCACCGTTGCCCTGTGTACATGTTGTGGAAGCTAAAACTAATAATTCAGTTGATTTTTTTTAATAAACTCTAGCTTACTGTGTCATAAGGTGATTATATTGTGTAATACCCACACAGAGACACTTGTATATTCTAAATGGGTAAATTTTACACAAAGTCAACGTGACCTCTCTCCCCTTGTTCTCACACAGCTATTGCCCCGGACTTTTCCCAGAACCCACTGGCAAGCGTCACTCTCGGGCGGGAGGGGGGGCACGTGGAAATTGAATGTCGTCCCCGGATGTCACCACGTGGGGTGATCTCCTGGCAGAAGGGCAAGGAGGCACTGCGTGAGAGCCACAGGTACGGCCGCCCCCACCCACCCACACTTTCAGTCACAGAGCTCAGGTCCTCACCCTACGCACCCAGGGTCAGAAAGCGATACCCTTCACCATCTCCACATTCTTGTCAATGGTCCACCTACATCTATTCAACTCTTCAGTCTTCAGTCTATTGACAGTCTGTAAACCTTGCTCTATCGATCCAACAGACCAATAAAAACATTACAATTTTTCAAAGTCGATTGCAACAGTATGCTTTTTAAATTTGTCTAACTATACTTCAGTCGACTTTTATCGCAATACATTTCCACAGCTAACCTTTCTGTTGTACACTGTTTTGCACTGTTGTTTTATACAGTTCTGTATTGCTATCTGGAATCTTGAGGCACTAAATCCAGTTGAAACTATGTGCTGTGGCTTAAAAACTTGATGGGAGCACAAAACCTCTGTTTTTCTTTTCTGGTCGAGTAACAGTGTTCTGCCGATAGACAAACAGAATAGGATACAATCTTTCAACTTCAATTTTTCTGCAGCTAGAATTAATGTATATTTACACGTGGTGTTCTACATTTACCTAGTTCTTGGGAAGACACAAGGAGTAGATAATGGTTACTGGTTAAAACAAGCATATGCGTATGAAAGCAAGCAGGAAGCACAGTGTTACTTGCCTCTGTTATCAGCGCGGATGGCACGGTAATTTAAGGATGGATTTTCAGTTTGTCAGTGTTTTTTTAGCACTCATCAAATTTTCACACATGCACACTAAATCCATTTCAGTAGATTAATCAGGCAGCCAGCACAGACACGCCCCGCAAGGGCCTTTTTACATATTATGAGAGTAAATTATGGTCCATGCGTCATATTCTATCACATAAGCTATATCTGTCATTTTTCTTTAGATGCGAGACCCTGCAGCAAAAATGTATTTTATTGCGCTTCGCTGAAAGCCACCAATTCCCTACCTGTATTGGCCTTTAGAACCTCATACCGTATATTGGCAATTGTGGAAAAATGCTGCCCATTTACATGCACAGCCATTTTCCATTTAGCAGAGAGCTTTTCCATACATCTTATCAGCATGGTACATCATATTTTTCCCAGCGTGTGCAGCCAGACGCAGGCCTGTGCTCCCTCCCCTGTCGCACCATGCGTCTTTTTTTCTGTTCTGCATCCATTCTGATCGTGTGTCGACTCCAGCCAGAGGCCCATTAGAGCGAAAGTCGGTGAGGGCAGTTAATATACTGGAGTCTTCTTGCTTTCCCAGAAACCGTCAGTAAACAGCGAGGTAAGAGGGTTGAACACCAGCTCGAGACTGAGCTGCATTGGGAAGACAGGAAAATGGCTGAACTCGTTACGTACAAATGCAGGTATTGAGTGGTGTGCAGGTCTTAGCAGGTCTTAGCATGGTCGCGAGTCTGACAGTTCCTTGAGTCCTCTCACCACTCAGAGGTGATTAAGCATTCTATTCCATCCACTCCCCAATGTAAAAGCAACTTTTGCTAGAGGGGGATTTTAATTTAAATCAGCAGGTAACTAACATTTCGTTACTGTTCCTTATATGGACGTCAAGGTTTATGTGGCGCGGCCTGTATCCGCGCAGCTGGGGTCTCTGGGCGCAGCAGAGTTTCACCGATCCCTATTCCGCTATAGAACTCCCTCCAGCTCATGGCACAAGCTGCAGCGACCGTGCGGCCGCATGTGGCCCCTCTTAACCTCCCCGCCACTCTGGGTGGTGTCGTGGGGGGGTAGCCTTAGGGAGGGAGCAGCTGGCAGGATGCGGGGTTACTGCCGGTGGGCTTAAGCACTTAGATCTGTGACTGCTAAATCCCAGAAGAGCATCTAGTGTAAAAACATTGGATCTAGTTCCTTCTCTTAGATTAACACAGTCAATATCTAGCATGCTTGAATACTGCACCTTTAAATGCAAAATTTTTGATAAAACCTCAGTTGGAACCGATGGAAATGGTTGCTGCTTCCTTGGTTTGCTCCACTATAAACACAGCCAGCGGCTGCTCAGGTTCAGCTTTTCACCTAGAGATGTGTATAGGGAGAGAACTCCCACGTGAAGGACTGGGAACTTCCACTGGCAGAAGCACTGCACTCTCGTAGTCATGACCCTGTGATTTCACACTTCTAATATACCCTTGCATGCACTCTCTAGAGCACTCAAGTCAAGCTCCAGTACTCCATCACATTATACGTGTGCAAATATACAAGCTGCCTACCGCACTGCGCGGCATGTTTACAATGCACAGGTGCACAGGCTGCACGAGTACTGTGGCATAAGACAGAAATCGCAATATCCTGATTGGTTGCTTTGTTGTCTGCCTGCATTTTCTATCGGTTTTGGTAAAAGTGCACATGAGGACTATACAGTTCTAGCCGCCTGAATAGTTTACAGTATGACTGGGAAATGAACAGAAAGAAGAATCATCAGGGAGTTTGGATGTAAATTTTAGCAGGTGTAGAAGCTCCAAATATATTTAAAAATTAGCTTTTGGAGGAAATCCCTTTTGAATTTCCTGTGCTGAAAAAAAAAGTCTGGAGGTGCTTATATTTCTACTGTTCTCCACATTCAGCAGAGAGCTTTTTCGACCACGTGGTGCTGATGTGGTCACCAGGAAGGCGCCATTCCCCACGCCGACCGAGCGTCCGCTCCCCGTGATGCCTTAAATGAAGCAGCACTGACATAATGGAAATGAAGTGGGTGGGATGCGCAGACGTGCATGGGTGCCAGCCCTGAGACGCAGCGTTCACATCTCTGCCGCCATGAATCTCATAAATCGCATTATCGGTGTTCGTTTTTCACAAGGTTTGCAGCGTGGGGTGGGCTGGGGTGTTGGTGGAGAAGCAAGGAGAGGGACTTGTGTCACCAGCTGGGTGATCCATCTTCTCCACAGTTGCCTTCCCCCCCCGACTGATGCAATGGTGATGACATCAGCGGGAACAAGGAAGCTGAGAGGGCACTTCTGGGCCCGAGGTGGGGCTGATGAGTGCCGTGCAGGCTGTGTCAGCCCTGTAGATTGCAGCCACAGACAACTCTTTTCAATACAACACACACATCGACGCATTCTGTTGCTTTGGTTCTTCAGAAATCTTGTCCTGTTTTATGTACTTGTCAACTGTCACTTCATATCCCTGAGCTACATCTGAGGGAAGATTTGGGATGATGTGTTAATATAGACACATCTGCTTCTGAAAGGCGAGAGTACTATGGTTTTATACTATGTGAATACCCCGTAGTTACTCTCTGAACTATGAGGGTCCTAATGTTAGTGGATATAAACAGATTTTGAGTTAAGTTTTAATATATGTAATATAAATGTCATATACAAAGAAATGAAAAAGCATACAGGATTACCCACTGACTGCATAAATAATGCTATTATTTGTTCCTTTTTTGTTGCTTTGTTTCTTACTTTATACTGATTGCACACAAAGCTTTAGGGTAGAAAGATTCTATTATAAAGTCATGCTACCAAAGTTACAAAGTTCATATATTTATAAGATCATATTACATCCATTACAGCACGATTATGTGTTTTATGTCATCGACAGTCAGCTTCTATAATATGCAGCGCTATTTCACCTATTACTGAATGAAGCGATTTCTGGACAGAATATAGCTCTAGTATTTCCCATCCTGCAGTTTTAGTATTTTCATACTCCAACTTAATGTTGGTTTTTGTTCTTCTGCTGCAAAAAACCACAAGGGTAAGTCAAGCTGCTATTTACATTTTTCATGAGCCGCAACAATAAGAAGGAAATCTGTGATGCAGGCTAAATTTATTTCCTCTAATGAAATGTGTGTATTCATTACCGCTGCCCACAAAGGCATACGGTTCTAACTCTTTGATAGGTTCTTTGAATACTCTGTCTCTCCTGATTCAGAGATTACCAATGTGCTGTTGCTACGGAACTGAATTGTGACTTTCGGTGTGTGAGTATAATAACTTCCTCTTTTATACCCTCGTATTTAGTTATACTGGACATCGTACTCCATGCAGCTCTTAAGCATGCGGGTGAGCAGGTCTAAAGGGCAGGAGTGATCTTCTGACTCTTTGACAATAGGTGTTGCGACAAGCGTATGAGCCTCTGAGTACAGCACCAGGCTGGGGTAACACTGCAACGTAGAGAGATATCCATGTATTATCGGAGACAGGGTTACAGTGAGCATGGGGTTATGTCAAGAAGCGCGGGGCATAAGGCCAAGGATGTACCGGATGGGATGGCAGCCCATTACAGTGCACACAATCACACACGCCAGGGGCAGTTTGGAAAGGTACATTCACCTATATACTGGAGGGATGCCAGCAAATGCCAGAAAGAATTGAGGGCGGGGATTGAACCCACAACCTCGTGGCAACAGAGATAAGCACTGCAGTGTACAGGGACTCTCCCACTGTACTTTTATCATTGCTAAAATGTCTTAAAAGTCTTACATAAGGCAGCACATTATAGCAGATAACTGTCCAGATGTCAGTCCAGTTAACTGCTCAGTAAAAGGAAATTAAGCAAAATATATGGAGGAGAAGGAATATTCCTAAACCCCATTTGTCTTCTGGATTACAACGGGCAGCCAGCTATTTAAACAGCATTTGACATTCATTATGAAGTTGAGTATTAAACAGTCATGTTGAAGATCCTTTTCTGAGAAAACACCATAATAGTTATTCTAACTTACCATTAAAAATATCATCTGTATTCAGACATAGTAGCTAGTGGTAATTATATCTATGTCTGTTTCAAAACGTCTCCATCAAGCTGGCACACCACTTTGGTGAATTCTCTGTGAATTGAATGCATTCTTACTAGGATTCAGTCCTTTAAAAATTTTGTTTGATCATACGCTTGATCAATTTGAGTAAAATGTTTTATTTGCGTTGTGATGGGAGAGACTCCCTTTCTCAGAGTCAGGAACGGTTAGCCAGTAAGATAGCGAGGTCCTGTGGGATTGGAATATGAATGCGTGAATATTTTTTGTTTGTTTGGAGCACATGCTTTATATTTAGTTTTATTTTTTTGATTATGTGCATTACAAGATTATTAGGTAATAATGATGTCCTTAGCCATTAGTATTTTGAATGAAAAGGGTCTATTATTATTGCTTAGTTTATCTCTGGATATTGTTCCTGCCTTACACAATTAGTGAGTGGCAATTCAGCTTCTGCTGTCACCATGGCCTCCATTTATGTATGCAGTCAGGAGTATTGTCAGGTGTCTAGGTGTATGAATGCAATGGGCTGGCTTTTGTTTAAAAGATGGTAAGTTTCAGCAGCTGCAGGAGACAACTGCCAGAGTTGTTTCTCTGGTGAGGGAGCTAACCAGTGTGTTTTGGTACATGTTATCAATGAAGGCTTCTTAAATCAGGTTGGTTTCCCAGACTTCCTTGTCTCATCGGTCTTGGCTACTTGGCTAGCATGTGTATTCAGTATTTTTTTTATACAACTGCCTTTTTCACTGTGTTTCTGAATTACATTCTTTACAAAGTACGGCCCTTTTTTGAAAGCAATGTTCAGGCACTTTGTAGAACTTCACTTTTAAGAATCTCGTTTTGCTTTGCACAGAATAATGGACAAATAGTCATTACTTGAACCAGTGAAGTCTTAAAATCTCCACAGACAGAAAGGGTAATAGAAAATGCCAGACATTATGGAAAGTATCTGTGCAAACAGAAATTAAATTGATTTCTATATTAGTCACACTGACCTGAAAATTGCTTTGTGAGCTTTTGATTCAAGTGACGAGATATTCTGCTCCTTTTCGCTTTTTGAAATGTGATTTGATTATAGGAATTATGGGGAAATTAACTATAAAATTAATGGGTGAAAGTTTAGTTTGCATTTTATTGAGGCTTTGCAGATTGGCATTGGATTAACCATTAATATTACTGGTTTTTGATATCGTTTCTAAGAAAAGGAGGATAAGTTGTCCTCTGAAGCATAAACGTGACACTGAAGCTGATGTCTTTATCTATGGCATCTATCAGCCACAGAGGCACAAGTCCGAGGGTGGAGTGGCAGACATTATCTTACCTTATATGAGGACGGCAGAAAGTCACGTTGGGCATCCTCCTTGATAATGTCATAGGGATTCTGCTGGCCTTGTGTCCAGTTATGCATTGTGTCATCCTGTTATCACAGCCCCTTTGCATTGACCATAGCAATGCCATCGTCAATTTTATTGGGCTGGCTGAGGAGTTGCCGTCTGAAATGGGGACTGCGGGTTCAAGGCTAAATGATGGGTGTTCTATGGCCAATCGTCACGCTAAGGGAAAAGGTCAGATTCACTCTATAAGTTTGGGCCTCTTTGCTCCCTTTGTATGGGTACATGAGTAATGCTGTGTACACGGAGATTCGGATGTAAGCAGACTACACACAGTAGTGGGTCTAGCTTGTATGGCACCCTGGGCGGGGGGG
>JAODKF010000116.1:29285545-29305273 GCA_026779585.1 Mormyrus proboscirostris | reverse complement strand
TAAAGTTATTTCTGTGACCATTGTGAGTTTTTCTTTCATTGACTGAAGGGTACCAACAATTTTGTCCACGTGTGTAGCTACCTTTGATAAGTCAATTAATGTTTCTGCAACATTGATACTTTTATCGTCTTAAAATTGATGAGCTATGCATGGCACTGAGAATAACTGTGAAGCTTTCTATGCCACAGTCAGTTTCCTATCATCTGAAAGCTGCATTTGTACCTAATTTTCTGATGTGAGACAGATGGACAGAATCAATTTTAGGTCATAGTTCACTCACTTCTCTTCTGGCACTCCTTTCAGTTTTGTCTTTTTTTGTTGATGCATCATAAATTGTTGGTGCCATCAAATTTGTTCGACGCTGTTGCAGCCACCCCAGGCAGTTAAAGGAGTGCAGGTAAGTGTATGGGGCTGTGCTGCTTCTTCAGCATGGGGCTCTTCCCAGTCCTCCTGCAGACAGCACAGCAGCTGTCTGGCTTTCAGCTCTAAAGAGCAGATTGCACGTTGCTCCTCTCCGGGAGAAAAATGGGAGCAGTAATCGGCATCTATTTTAATGAAGGTTGATGTAAAAATGTGACAGTGCTTTTGAAAAAGTTCTCCTGGAATCATTTTTTATGAAGTGCAAGCCCTTCTATTCTTCCTAAGAATTTATATATTTTATTTGTCATCATATATAGTCGGTTGCAACTCTGTGTGCATGAACTGCAGCTGAACAGATAACTGAAATGGAACAAAATAATCTGCATTTTGAGATCCGAGCAGAGACTGTGATGTCATCAAGAGAAAAGGTCAAGTAGATCTGGATGTCATTGATGTGGTAGGAGAAGCTGACCTAGAGAGGTAAAGTAAAGAGAGAAAGGGAAAGGATCAAGTACAGAGCCTTGGGGAACATCAGATATCATGATGTGTCTGATAGGGATGAGTCAAACCAGCACAGAGCAGATCCCTGTGATGCCAAGCTGAGAAGGGGTGACCAGAAGGTCTTGGTGATTAACTGTGTCAAAAGCTGCAGAGTGGCCCAGTATGATCAGGATAGATGACTGGGATGCAGCTCTTGTGACTGTCAGTGTCCACAACAGTGAGGAGTTCTGTGTCAATTCCGTGTCTCAGTCTGAAACCAAAGTGAAGATGGTTCAGGAGGTTGTACTCAGTGAAAACTTCATACATTTGGCTGAGTCTAGGACATTTGAGAGTTTTGGACAAGAATGAGAGGCTGGCTGATAGTTGGGGGATTTTTAAGCAGCAGTGTTACCTGAGCCTGCTTAAATGCAGCAGAAAGTATACCAATGGAAATGGATGAATCACTCAAGTGGGCAAGTGCAGGGGTAAGTGAGGGAGAGACGGCCTGGCAGAGACAGGAAGGGACAGGATCCAGGGTGCAAGTAATGGGCAGATAGGCGAGTAAGAAACATCCAGGCTGGTGAGGGGAGTAGAAAAAGAGAAAAGAAGGTCCATGTATGGAGGGATCCATGTGGGTGGAGGGTGGGGAGAACTGCTGTCAATGGCCGTCACCTTCTCATGGAAGAAAGTGGCAGAGTCATTAGCAGTCAGGGTGGTGGGGGGAGGGTTAAGGAGGAGACTGAAAGTGCAGAATAACTTGTGAGTGTAATTGCAGAAATCTTCTCTCAGAAGTGGGTGATTTTAGCGTCTGGGATGGAGGCTGAGAATGATGATAGAAGTGACTGGTACTCAGCTTGGTCACGTAGAAGTTACTGCATCCACCGATATAGATTGATTACTGTATTATTATTGATCAAATCATTACTTAAGCAAAATAGTACAATATTTAAAAACGGTAATGAAAAGTGTTTGACGTTCGTTTTTTTTTCCAGTTAGTTTCTGAAGCAATTTTTACAATTTTCATTTAATAGTAGCTTTTTATTTTCATATTTTATTTTAATTTTGGTTTGCCAGACATTTTTTGTAGTTTTGTTAACAAAAATACTACCGGTGAGGATCCCCCTGGTGTCAGAAGCACGTTAATGCCTGTAATTCTTCTGCAAATAATGAAATCACTACATCCTACAGCAGCTTGGTCAGCCAGGATCCCACTTACTGTCTGAATACTATCTGAAGTTGATTTCAGCTCTGTGTTCAATGCAGTAATTGCATAACTACTTATACAAAGCCCTTCTGGCTCACTCTACCTGAATTCCATCTGTTGGTGGACCATTGGCTTCCTGACAGTACATGAGGCTTAGAAAACGCATGTCAGACATTCTGGCCCCTGTTTAGCTTCTTATCCAAAGTGGCATCAGGCGCAACGCAAGTGTCTTCGCTAGCTTGAGCCTGATGCAGTTTTCGTCTTGCTGTCCAGCTTCCATGTCATTTAAATAGCAAATGCACTTGTATTAAATGATCTAATGTACAAATATATTGGTCTGGCTCTTTGAAACTGAACTCACAGGGTGTTTTACCCCTGAAGGCTTGTGCCAAATGTATGATAGCACTTCGTTGCATCTGGTAGAACGAGCAGAAGACAAGTGGTTCTCATTGTGTCAAGGACTGCCAAATTTCCCCTTACTTAGATACTACTTTGATATTAAGTGGTAATATAGTTTTATATCACCTCTCTTTAAGCAGACATTTAGATGTTCGGGCATTAAATTTTCACATATTCAAACATTGAAATTTTCAAACATTCACAGGAGTGATGAGGAATTTCACTTCGTGCATGAGCAGATCTGTTACTTTGCCAAGGTGAAAGCAAAGAGAATCGCAAATGACATTTTTATTGGTTTACAGCATGTTACTCCCCAAACACACCCATGACTGATTACAAGACTTCCCTTTTGGACCATGTGCCTGGTGCAGCGACTGCTAATGTCAAACTGGCAAAAGTAGGTTGGCCACACCCTAAAAGAACTCGTGCTGTCCACATCAGGCCGTGTGCTTTAGATCGTTAAAACAGGGCCCTCTGTCCCCAATAAACAGCATCTCCTGTGACCGAACCCAACTTATGACTCAAATGATCCGACCTCCAGAAATTTACAGGTAACACACAGTCATCTCTTACATACGATGTTGACAAGTCTGCATAGAGACAGAAGGTACATGTTTCCTGGTGTATTTACTATATAACAATTTGGAGCTTAATTCTCTGAAGGAGGTAGAGAAGATTGTGGACGTCAGGGGAACCCTCTCCACTTTCTACCCTCCATGCCATCCACAATTTAGCCAAATCTTCAAATCCTGGTAACAATAATCTCCTAAGATCTTAGGTAGGAGAACAGTATTGACCACATCATCAAGAAAACACAACTGAGGGTGTACTTCCTGTATCAGCTGAAAAAGTTCAAACCTTTTCAGACTATGATGTCATATCTTCACCCTGCCATCTAGCTAGTCCATCTTCACATCATCACTTTGGGTCCAGCACAACACAGGAGAGGTTCTGACTCACCAGACACATTATTAAGTCTGCAGCAAAGATCCTCACCTATGACCTGCCTTCCCTCCAGGACCTTTACAGTTGGAGGGGCAACAAAATGACCTGGGCATTACCTATTTCCTCCTGGAATGTAATTCAAGTCACAAAAATTCTTCAAGACACAAAAAAATGTCTTCTTTCACCCAGCAGTGACTCTCTTGAATAACTGACAGTACACAATCGCTACTACAAAAGTATTTGATTATTACTGAGACACTGTACTGCACATTTAACTTAATATTAAATGTTGTTTGCAATTTGACTGTTCAGGTTTTTTATGTTTGATTGTGCTCCCTCCTATACTCTTATGAGCCGTCATAAGCAAAATTCTAAGACAAATTCCTTGTAAGATTGAAGTTGTCAGGCCTGATCATGATTCAAATTCTCTCAGACAAAATATGTGTGATGATATGTGCATGATATGTGCATTTTACTCAGCTCTGTTACCAAAACTTGTGCGATTGTGTGAATATTTTTAAAGCATATTAATCGATCACACATTTGCCCCTCTGATGCTACAGTATGTTTTAAGATATTAAAGGTTACATGTGACAATATATTAGGAATGACCATGCAAGTTGTATTTTACTTCAGTGACAAAGCAATTTTTACGTAGCCCGCAAGCCCCAGTTTTACCCAAATTTTTTTATGGCGTCATTCGTTGAAAAGTAATTTTCTGCTCATTTTCTAAGAAGACAATAAAGTAACGGGGTTGAATGATAGGTAAGAACACTAAATACTGGATGACAGTGTTGCATTATCCAAAAAGTTTGCAGTACACAAAACAGAGAGTATGACATGTATGTTTCTTCTTCGGCCTGGGCTGAATTGAGAGCTGCACCACCAACAACAGACTAAAAACCCAGTGACCCCCCAGTCCCCTTTTATACACCATCTTTACCTACAACTGCAATAACTCCCAGAAAGAGCCAATTATCATTCAATTTGCTAATGATACCACAGTCATTGGACTGATTACTGGAGTGATGAGACTACAGGTGGGAGGTGATAGATCTGGTGGTGTGGTACCAGGACAACAATACACATTCATGAGGCTGCATTGGAGAGAGTGAGAACTTTCAAATTCCTTGGCGTTCCCATCAGCGAGGATCTCACTCGGTCTCATAACACTGATCAAGTGATGAAGAAGTCTCAACAGTGTCTGTATCTCCTGAGAAGGCTTAAGAAATTTGGCATGCCTGTCAGAATCCTTAGCAATTTCTCTAGGGATACTACGTTAAGCATTCTTACCAGCGCCATTACAGTCTGCTTGGGAAACCGCTCTTCACAGGACAGCCACGCCCTACAGTGACTGATAAGAACTATCCAGACCATCTGAGTGACAGATCTTCCAGCTCTGGAGAGCATTTATCACACCAGGGTTATCAGGAGGTCCCGTAACATCATGCAGGACAGTACCCACTCCCAGCAGAGCTTATTCACACACTTAGACCAGGAAGACACTACATGAGTGTGAAATCAAGGACCACAAAACTACAGAACAGTTGCTATCCACAGTCTTTCAGGCTTGTGATGATTCTTGCCCACTGACCCTCACCCCTACACATCCTGTTAACACAAGACACCTCCAACCAACCAATGCCGCGCTGCTTTGTTTTTTACCTCCAACCAACCAATGCCGTGCTGCTTTGTTTTTTACCTCCAACCAACCAATGCCGTGCTGCTTTGTTTTTTACCTCCAACCAATGCCGCGCTGCTTTGTTTTTTACCTCCAACCAACCAATGCCGTGCTGCTTTGTTTTTTACCTCCAACCAACCAATGCCGTGCTGCTTTGTTTTTTACCTCCAACCAACCAATGCCGCGCTGCTTTGTTTTTTACCTCCAACCAATGCCGCGCTGCTTTGTTTTTTTGCACTAAAATCCTGGCGCATATGAAAGGCCAGCAGTTTATTTGTTTATCTTATCCACTCATTCAATATTTGGACCATGTTTGCATTGCACCATTTCTATGTATTTATTGTTATCATTGTAATTGTATTTATTGTTTTACTGCATGCACCTTAATTTGTACTTGTGATCTGTGTTTTGTGTTTAATTTGTGTTTACTAGAAGGACATGCGGAGTGATATTTTCATTGCATAGTGGAACTGTTTACTTTGCATATGACAAAAAACTCTTCAATCTTGAATTAGAGGAGGCCATTCGGCCCATCAAGCTTGTTTGGGCAGAACTTAACTAATAGCTCAGAGTTGTTAAAATCGTATCTAGCTCTGATTTAAAGGAACTCAGGGTTTTAGTTTCCGCTGCACTAGCAGGAAGACTATTCCATACTCTAACTACACCCTGTGTAAAGAAGTGCTTCCTCAAATTTGTTTTAAAATGTTCTCCCGCTAATTTCCATTTATGGCCGTGAGTTCTAGTATTTAAACTAATATTTAAGTAGCCATTTGGCTGGACAGCATCCAGACCTTATATACCTGGATCATGTCTCTCCATGCATCCAATCCTATTTCCCATCTTTGGAGTTCTGTGAAAATCTTTAAAACTTCTTAACCTTTTTTCTGATTGTTTTGGAAATTATTTACTTTTATTAATCCTACTTTGCTTACTTATATTTGCTTTGAATTTCCTCAACTAGGGTCTCATAAAACAAAGTATTGTAATTTTTGGTTGTGGAAGCTGTCCCAACAGTTTATTTACCTTTGTGCACAGAGACGGATTGTTTCCTCTGTGTTTTCTTTGTTATGTTTTGTTAAAGTCAAAATTATGAGAACAACTAAAATACATATTTTTTATAACTTATGATGAATTACTCCTGACCAAATATGTCTCAAGCCTGAAATGTTACATGAATCTACTCCATAATACAAAAAGAAGATTTTTGAAGCATTTTAATCTTTATTTTTCTAGGTACAGTGTGCTTGGAGAGCAGATGGACATGCAGAAATGCTGTTTTCTTAAACCGTGCAGTTAGATTTTTTTTTTCATTTTACTACTTATGTGCATGTTGTCATGAAGGGTACTTAATTTAATTGTAAAATATTTTTTGCAATTACTTAAAATGCATATTGGCAAATTTAATGTCAGTTGAATGCAAAGGGCACCATGATTGTGGAATCACCCTTATCTATCAGTGCACAAAAATCATAAAGATGTTCGGAATTTAGAGGTGGATCACTTAGAAATAATGTCAACAAAACAAGGTTAACGTGAGCCTAGGGACAGACTTCAGATCTGAAACTGGGAGATTGAGTTATGTTTCACAGGGGTTTGACCTCTTGATAACAAAAGATAAGGTTCTTGATGTGACTTTAGTTCTTTAAGGATTTGAAGTGCTTTAAAGTGATTGGTGGATCTCATTTACACCTCCTCAATTGCAATTTAAAAGATCTAATTATGCTTTTGTATGTCTTGCTAATTGTTTTTGCTTCTTTCATTGTGCATGGGAAAATTTGTTAAAGCACTGATGACTATAATTAATGGTAAAATATGTAGGGAGGTATAGTACACAGCCACCTATCTTTCCCTCCAGGCATAGAGTGTCTTAAAAGGTGAAAGTCTCACATGCACATTAAAGAGCTGCAGAATAACATTTAAATATCATGGTCGATATATCAGGAGCCACCCATCACGATAGGAAAGGAGGGCATGTGGAGACCCTTCCAGTATGTCTCAGGGGCCCAAATCGCTTTAGCTTTAGTGCATTACCTATCTGGGTTCCCTTTTCCTCTTTCATGTTAGTGCCGGCATAAACGGCTGGTTTTCACATTTGGAATATTTCATTAGACACAAAATATTTTTATTGATCAAAGGGCATCTTAAAAATCTTTTTTTTCCTAATGCAAATATTCTGTCCCTGTCAATGTTTTGTAATACACACAAATCACTGCTGGTTCACAGAATCAACTCCGCTGTGGCTCCAGTCCATAAGCACAGTGTCTGGCGTCTTGTTGAGGTCTTGTTTGCAGCACATGTTTATTTATTTAGCATTTAATTGGTTTTTTTCCCGTAATAAGGTACCTTTTTGTTTTGCTTTGTTTTGTTTTGCAGAGCCAACAATCATCCTGACTCCTCCAGCAAACCTGGACGTCACGGTGGGCGAGAGCGTCGTGCTGCCTTGTCAGGTGTCTCACGATGCGTCCCTGGACCTGAAGTTCTCCTGGTTCTTTGGTCAGCAGCCTCTGCATTTTGGCTCCCACGGCGGCTACTTTGAGAAAGTGGGCGGCGTGAGTAGACCGTGATGTACGGTGTCCCCGTGAGATTGAAAGCGACAGGTGCTCTCTGAAAAACACCTTTGCTTAATGTACTTCATCTATTTTCTGTGGCATTACTTCAGGATCAGGGAAGAAAAGTAGCTGGGACCACCGGCCGCTGCAGAAAGGGAGTCATGCATAATGAATGTCAGAGAGCAATTTTTTTTCCCATGTTAAAAATTGCCTTCAATTTATTTATGATTCTGGTAACAGACCAAAACCTCAGTAAAATCAGTAAAACTGGACAGAGATTTATTATATTCCCCTAGTAAATTTGAGCAGAGGAACCAATGAAGGCAGCTGTATGTGTAACACTGACATAGAAGCGGATCTTAGATGAATGTTGAGTAGGGAAACTCCTGATGTGTGATATGTAGGTTAGACATAAACCAGATGAGTCTGCGTTTGTTTTTCTCTCACATCAGTCAGCTTGTAAATCACCTGATAAAAATATTTGATTGTTTTGTGGACTTCCTACAAAGTGGCTGCAGCATGCAAATATCCATTGGAAGAGCTACTTCTTCTGTCTTGCCTCAGCATTCCAACATTTTAAATGTGCAGTAAGTCGACTTTGTGCCAGGTCTTCAGATGAGGTCTACATCAGATGAGGTCTACATCAGATGAGGTCTACACTGTGTCTGTATGATGGGATTCCACCACACTGCTGTTTTTATATCAACACACAAATGAACACATAAAATAATGCAAGTGTGACGATTGAATGAAGTCTAATTTAAATTTTAATTTCTAATTTTATTAGCTGGTAAGAACATTTTTAAAAAGTGCCTACTATTTCTCATAATTTAAGAAAAATGCCCAGAATATCCACCACTGATGATGAACATCATCATTTGGCTGCTGTAACAATGCAAATTTCCTGTCCATGGGATTAATAAAGATTGTCTTATCTTATCTTATCTTATCTTATCTTGAACCATGAAGAGTCTCATTTCAAATCTTCATAAATATCTTCATCCTTTTTTTGTCACTGAATCATTTTCAAAATCAGGTTAACTCCCCATTTTAAAGACAAAAAGCATAATGATACCATTACTCCAATGATTGTTTTAAATATGAAAACAAATTAAAAACAAAAATAACAATAATAAAATGCATCATAAGTAGTAAAAGCAATAGCTTTAATATTTTGATGTAGAGAAAATCAAAAGTTTGATTTGACATAATTTTTCATAATCATTTCATAATCATCTTGTTTTCAGCCACATATTCAGATTTTAAATGTGTTTGAAAGCTTTGTGTAATACGCTTGCAATAATTTATGCTTGGAACGATAGGAGGTTCATTTTAACCACATGCAGTGGTGTGCACAGTAATTAGAACACCTCAAAAAGCTTACTGTTTGCATGCAATTATCATCATACTGGACCATATTTGAGAAGTTGAAAATTATGTTATCAGTATTTTTCTTTTCCAATAAACAGAAATGTCAGGGTTGAAAAGTAATCTCACAGTGGTTTGGAACCATTTTCTTATGAACAGTTAGAGGTCACAGAAAAATGCTTTTGAATTGTTTTCTCCAGAAGTTTCTGAGACCATTTTTCTTATACAAAGTTCTGTACTGAATTCAAACGTTGGATTTAATCTGACAACAGGCTAAGTTAAGCGATTCAGTCAACTAACTTTTTTCAGTTGGAAAATGTGAAATGTGGTTGGCCAGAGTCAATATTCTTCTTTCAAATTCCAAATCCCTTATTTTTCTTTCAAACTCGAATTATACTTCACTCAAGAATAGAAAAATTGTAAAAATATTTTTGCTCCCTGAACAGTATGACAGGAAGATAATTTATTTAAATGATAATTACACAATAAAGTAATAACTAGAGATACTTGGATGACAGATTTGATTATTATGTTATTAGTCTATGCAGTGTGAACATTTTCAGGATTTACCGCTGCTGTCAACAGAGCGTTTAGGCTTTGATGACCTTGTGTCAGGAATTAATTGCGATTATGGCACAGAGAGCAAAGTGGATGCAACAGGATATGTAGCAACTAGAGGGTGACAGCAGTAAGGATTCACTGGATACAAGGCTGTGTCCGTTCTAGTCTGATCTTAAAATATACCATTTTCTGATTGGAATTCTGCAAATATGTCGTTTTCTTCAGTCCAACTACACAACGCGAAGCCAAACTCATATCCAATCTTTTTATTCAGCAATGAACTTTTATCTCATTTTGATTTAAATATGATGCTTGCTTTTTATCATTACTAGTATTTCCGTGATTGATTCCACATTTTTTCAGGAGCTGGGAAAGGGGACTTATGTGCAATCAGGCTTTTGACTGACTTGCTTATGTCTTGTTTGTTCCCTTTAGCAGCATTCAGCAGGTGACATCATGATCAGAAACATTCAGCTGAAGCATGCTGGGAAATACACTTGCGTAGTGCAGACTGAAGTGGACAGCGTCTCCATTTCAACCAGTGTGGAAGTCAGAGGTACCGTATGATCACACCAAACCGGCAGATATTTTTGGGCCAACTGCACTGACTAGAATCTAAGTTTCAACGCTAGCTGTCAATTAGTGTTTTGTGCAAATTATAAATGGATTTTTGATATGTTGACAAAATTAAATTGCGAGCGGGATGTTTTTCCATTAGATGCCATGCGAATCATACTTACCATTTATCATCCCACAAGATTAAGATCTATTTCTCATACTGTGACAACGAAATGGACGGAGAGTATAGATCAGCCTTTAGATGAAGTGAATGTCCCCCACAATGCGATAGAAATCTGTTATTTTGATGTTGTGGGGACCCCACAGAGATCTGTGGATGCAATCAAAAATACTTGTATTTTGTTTGGTTAGTTATGGTTAAGGTTAGGGCTGGATAGGGGTTAAGGCTGTCATGTTGGGATTAGGGTTTTCCCCATAGAAATGAACTGGGATACAGTTCAGGACAACAGGATGTCAGGAACACTGACAGACCATGAAGGAGAACAGACAGGCAGCACTAACATCTAACAGCACTATCATCGACAGTGACTGTACTGTGGAACATCTCACAGGAAGGTATCTATATACAGGGGTGATGAGGACCAGATGAGGGACAGGTCTGAGTGATCTGGAACTAGAGAGATGGAAACGGGATGGTCGGTAGAGACCTCTGCTGGCCAAATGCGAACACAACCGGATTGATAAAGACGCACCCTGACACACACTTCAAAACGGAGAGGGCTTCCCATGAGTTAGTCGCCCTAGAACAGGGCTCTTCAACTCTGGCCCTCGATTCCAAATCCAGGCCTTGTTTTCAGTTCTCCCAGACAGTTAGGTTTATAATTACTGATTCTGATTGGCCAGAGGCTTCACACCTGGCTCACAGGTAAAGGAAGGCTGGAAAATCAGCAGGACTCGGCCCCCGAGGACCATGAGTTGAATAGTCCTGCCCTAGAAGAACTAATTATTATTTTATCTGCCATTTATCTACCATTTTTTGGACATGTCTGCTTCATCGCATTCCACTTGCTCTGTAACACCTTCCATGGTTTACCAAAGCCTTTGGATAGCATGTCCTGGCACAACTCTTGGAAAACCATGCCGTTGAGCTGTTGTTTTCCTTCTGAAATGGTTGTAATTTCCTTTTCTTTGATTATGTTAAGAAAGATTTCCTAGTCACGCCACATAAAACGCACCATGTTTTACTTGCATCTGGTCGCCACCAACCCACAAATCAAACAGGGCTTTTTCGAAAATTGTATGTTGTTCACTTAGTACAGTAAAACCTTGTATTCCGAGCATAATTCATTCCGGACACATGCTCGTAATCCAAAGCACTCATATATCAAAGCAAATTTTCCAATTTGATATAATGGAAACTCAGATGATTCATTCCACAACACAAAAATATTCATATAAAAATGATTAATTCAAAACATAAAGAAAAAATGCATAAAACAAATTAACCTGCACTTTACCTTTGAAAAGAATCGTGGATGATGTGAGGGAGACGAGAGAGAGGAGAAGAGGAGGGTTATTGTGTAGGACGACTTTCACTATAACTAACAGAATCACTGCTGTCTGTTGGCTCACTGGAATCTTTTTCTTTTTGTGCGACTATAACAAGGAGGCTATCCAATGACAGCCGCTTCGATTTCGCAGAAATGTGGACATTGCATTGTCGTTAAACAGATTCATCGCTCGCACTGCTACGTCCTTATTTGGATGGTGCTTTTCTACTAGATTTTGACTATACGAGTGAGGGACACCAACTGAGTCTGAGTATGGGAGATGATTACCCACAATCCCACAGCGAGAGAGAGAGAGGAACCATCGGCTCAGTTGTGATTAACTGATGCTCGACAGAAAAAGCATATACATAATACTCGTATTGCAAGACGTTGTTCGTTTATCGAGTAAAAATTCATAAAAAATTTTTGCTCATCTTTCAAAACACTCACAAACTGTAACTGCTTGTCCTATTCAAGGTTGCAGGGGGTCCAGAGCCTATGGGTGCAAGATGGGGCACCGACCCATTGCAATGCACACTAACACATACAGGCATTTTTTTCATACCATTCTGAACATATTTCAGAGACTGTTGTGTGTGAAAGTCAGTTCTTACATCCCTCCCTCTGTAACCACTTATCTGTAACCACTTGACCTTTCCAGAGTCACAGGTGGTCTGGAGCCTATCCCAGAGGCTACAGGCACAAGGCAGGGAACAACCCAGGATGGGGCACCAACCAATCACATGGCGCACTCACACTATGGGCAATTAATTGTAATTGACCTCAAGATGTTTTTTGGTCTGGAAGGGGAAACTGGAGTACTTGGAGAAAACCGCACAGCAGCACAGGGAGAATATGCAAAGCACAGACACATGGAAACCTGGCAGAGACTTGAACCAAAGTCCCAGAGGTGACAGGCAATAGTGTTAACCACTGCACCATCATATCACAACCTTTACAATCATAAGATGATAACATTTCATAAGTCACTCAATTCATGTGCTTAGAGAAGCGTGTGGCTGACTGTTTTTCGCAGGTTTTGGAGTTTGTACCGTGGTAATATTTCAGAGGCTTCATTAATCAGCTCTGCTCTCACCTGTCATTTCAGGCCCCCCCGGCCCCCCTGTTGACCTCACTGTGGAGGATATTGGTGACACTACGGTGGCTCTCTCCTGGAGACCTGGTCTGGACAATCAGAGTCCCATCACTACCTACACAGTGCAGGCCAGGAGCCCCTTCTCCCTCGGCTGGCAGGCCGTCACCACAGGTATGCATGTCCCCCGCTGGGCCCTCGCGTGTGATGGGCCGCTTGCATGTGTGCTGTTTTTTGCATGGGCTGATGTCACACAGTGAACTTGGAGTGGAAAACAAGCAATCCAGTGTCACTACGCAGTGAGTGTTAGCTGTTGTGAATCGGTGCACCATGAATAAACTATCTGAACTCATTGCCCTGAAATGGCATGGTCATTTTCCTAGCGAGAGCAAGCGTCTGTGTTGTCTGTGCTATTTAGCCATCTTTGTATGGCGACCCACCAAATCAGTCCATGCCTCCTGTTCTATATGTCAACATGTTATGAACAGGTTTATTCCTGTTTTGTAAATTAATTTTGTGTGTGTTTGTATGGGTGATGGTGGTAATGTGTATGTAAAGTAATGCATATGTAATGTACTGTATGTGTATATTCACTGTGGGGATCAAATGTCCCCACAATATGATAAAAACCTGTTATTTTTTCGGTCCACACAAGGGGAAGTTTTATAAAGATATGTGAATACGATCAAAAAACTAAAAATACAAAAAGTCTTGTATTTTGCTTGGTTGCTTATGGTTAAGGTTAGGGCTGGGTAGGGGTTAAGGTTTTTCCCTTAGAAATGAATGGATGGTCCCTACAGCGATATGATACCACACATCTGTGTGTGTTTGTGCATGTATGGGCCTCAGTTCCCGATGAGCTGGGAGGGCAACAACTGATGACCACGGTGACAGACCTGAACCCATGGGTGGAATATGAGTTCCGTGTCCTGGCAACCAACGCCGTGGGCACCGGGGAGCCCAGCAAGCCTTCAAAACAAGCGCGCACCAAAGATGCATGTAAGACGCGGTTACATTTCTTATTTTGTACCATATTCTTTGGGCTGTTTTTCGACGAATGATCAGCGTAAATATTCATAGTAAAATTCTTTCTGTGTCCAATTTAAAATACTCACAGATTTTTTGCCAAATTGGCATTTTTGCCGTGTAAAAAATGTTTATAAATGTATTTTAGAGCTGCTCAAAGTAGAGCAGATATATGATAACAATCACTGTCCCCAAAATGCAGCCAATGTCCGTGTAATCTTGGTTTCTTACAAGCTACATAAACAACTACTTCTCATTTGCTTCTCTTCCCTTAACAGTCATATATAGTTTTTGGGAAGTGTATAGCTAGACATTTTATGTGAGCAATTTTATGCAGATTCTGACAGGTCCAAGTAAAACCACAAAGCAAGTTGATGTGCATCCAAGTGTTTGAGTCTAATTTGAATACATTACCATGGCCTTTTCCCGTCTGAAATGTGTTACCCAGGAAACGTCATTTCTATTCCATTCCATTCTCTAGTGCCTAAGGTCACACCTGCCAATGTAAGCGGAGGGGGAGGGAGTCGCTCGGAGCTGGTCATCACCTGGGAGGTAAGACGACATGATGTAGAACCACGTGTACCTGGACCCTACTGTCATATCGCTGTGCTCCTCAAAAGATTAGTGTCCTCCACCTACGCTTATATACCCCCACAGCTTTGGGCTCACTGGAACCCAGCATTTAAACAATCCATCCATCAATCCATCCGTCAATCCATCCATCAATCCATCCATCAATCCATCCGTCAATCCATCCGTCAATCCATCCATCAATCCATCCATCAATCCATCCGTCAATCCATCCGTCAATCCATCCGTCAATGCATCCATCAATCCATCCGTCAATCCATTCATCAATCCATCCACCCATTTTCTATACTGCTTTTCTATTAGACTAGCCGCATCACATTCCTCAATAATATGAAAATGCAAAAGTATAAATGATCAAGTAACTGCATAAATGAAGCCAGCTGACTAGTAAATGCAGGGTAAACACAGTATTTTAAACTGATGCTTACACATGGGTGTTGTTTGTGAATTTTATTAAGCAGTTAACATTCCACCATGCTGAGGGTCATGTTAAAAAATCCCAGTAGGCGCAGTAAACTCTTGTTTTTGTAACCATGGTTAAAGGAAGCATTACAAGGTGTTTGAGAGAGGCCAGATAATTATAGCACACAAAGAGTGTTCAGTGGGCTTATGGGTCACCAGAGGCAGTGACTAACATTATGTTGGTATGAAACTCTAAGCCTAACCTAACTGATTGTTGGAAAAGCACATATGTCCATGCAGTCAAGATGAAAAGTGATGCTAATTTTAATAATTTGGCTGGGAATGAAAAACATGAACTAGCAGTTTAACCAATTGTAATCTACCGAACAGTCCACAGAAAGGGGACTGAACTGGTGCATAAAAACCTTATTGCAGATACTGGTGCACTGGGAAGCTGAAAAACGTCTCATGGTCAGCTGTCTGTAAACCCTGGTCTCTATAAAAAATACATGATAGAAGAAACCTTGTTTCTTATGGTTGAGGGATCTGGCAGGTCTGTTATGTATGAGACAGAGGCCCATAGTATGATTTAGGCGCAAGCTAATCTGAATGATTGGTGAATCATTTCCTTACTGTAGACCAATCAAGGTAACAATACTCCCATCCACACAGCATGACTGGGCAATAAATGGTTTGATGAGCACGGAAACAATGCAAAGCTTGTGTCATGTCTGTCCCTGCCTGCATGTCTCCGCCCACGTGAACGTTCGTGGGAGATTCTGCCGCAGACCATAGCGAATCCGTTTCTATGAAATCTCTCGTGGAAGAGTGGTGCTGCATCCCTTTAAAATGGTAGATGTTTGCAGCATCAGTGACAAAGCGGTGTTTCCCGAGGGTCAGGAGGTTCGGCATGGGGGTAACTGGGGCGCTCTGGGGTGGGGGGGGCGCGCTTTTGCATTCACGCTGTAGCCGTCTCAGAAAGTCACCGCTGACGTTAGGGTTAGGTCGCTGATGTTAGGTCGCCTGGGTTTAGATTAGGAGGTAGACTTTACCATTTTGCAGTCATTCTCAGATGACACCATGATGGTAAAATAGCAACATATAAGGGTTTCAGTGTGTGTGTGAATAATGAATAAGAGAATGAGGAGAGGCACGCGTTGTTACCCCCCCTAATTTAATGTGGTTAGCCCCCCCTAATCACCCCTCCTACTGTAACTACCTACCTCATGTCTTTTTCTTTTCCTTGGAAAATACCTGCATACGCTCATTTTATTAGGCCCTGCTAAATGACAGCGTCACACAGCCCATCAGTGCCGTTAACCAGCTGAATTCCGTAATTCCTTGCACGGGGGGTGGGTTGGGCTTCCAGGGCGAGTCCCCAGGTGCTGGATTAGATGATCGATTGGTTGGATAGATGTTTTCTGCCGTGGCGGCAAAAATTTTGGCCCAGCCGGCCACTATAGAGAAATGCTCTATTGAGAAATGCACTATAGACAAATGCTCCCAGCGGAAGCACTGCAAAGAGCACTGAGGTTTGTTAGCATCCGATGGCTCCAGACGCTTTAATTCGGTGTTAAAACTGCACTTATTTTATGGTGTGGCTATTCAGGTGGCATCAGAATTGAGTTCATAGAATATGATACCCAAATAATAAGCTCCTAACGAGTTAACAACAGTAGCTAAAGATGTAAAATGGCTTTGCTTCTGCCGCAGAGTTTTGCTTCACCCAAAGCCAAGTGTACTTCTGAGTGTCCTTTATGTAGGACACCTCTACATATTTGTGCTCTATATCTACCGCCCTTGGTTGCTTATGTACTGTACTACACCATCAGGCTTCTGGGTTCTACATTCCTGCAAGTTCTGCCATTCACAGTGAGCAAACTCAGTTGCTTGTCACAGGGAATGGTAGTGAGCCACTCTTTACTCTTTTTAATCATTGTGGGTATTTTGTGTTACGGGGAACAAAACTGTAAACTGGAAGAAGAGGGAAGCACTGAGCTGAAAACGAGCTCCAGCCCACTGGACGTGCAAGTTGTCCTGCCTGCTGTATGATGGTATTCCAGCGTAACTTAGTGGCATGCCTTCTGCCGCACCTAGTACATATGCAGAGCCCCGAGGGCTTCTGCCGCACCCAGTACATATGCAGAGCCCCGAGGGCCTCGCACTGCAGCAGTTCATTTTTCTCTGTCCGGTGTTTCCTTTGTCCGAGCGATAACACTGCGCCTGCATGATTTATTGTTTTTCGCTTCAGCAGCAGAGGGGCTGTAAGGAGAGCTGTCCCCTGGGGGCAGAAGAAATTGTCTTTCAGCTTTTAATAATCTAATTAAAAGCACAGGGTTCCTGAGAAGCTAAAGCTACATTCTAGCAGCTTCCGTCTCCCTGCCTCTACCTTGTTATACGGGAGCATTAGTCATTTATCATCTGGCTCTAAAAAATGTCTTTTTCAAAGTATTGCATTTGAACCAGGAGTAAGCTGGGAACAGGGCAAACTTGATCCTTTGATGTCAAGAGTTGTCTTTATAAACTAAGGAATTTTTTGGTTTTAATGTCACAGTGCACTATTACAGTGCATTTCTTCTCCTTTTATGTCTTTCCCTGTATTTAATTAAATGCTGCAATGTGTTTACTTTTATATATATATATATACAGTACTGCGCAAAAGTCAAAGAAAATGAAGGTTAAATGATCTTCATGTCGGTGTAAAACTACGATGTCTGTCATAGTGTTAGCACAGCCATTTCAAAAGCACACTCCAGTATTTGCAGAAAATATCCAACACACCCACGTGTTTTTTAGCTCGACCACTAGCACACCTCATACGGCTAATCAATGCCTCATTGACTTCACTAGTTTAAATAATTTACTAAGTGAGCTATTGGTGAAATTTAGGGAATACATGGAATGGCTGAGGTGCCCCTGAGGAGACGTCTGGGAACTGAAGTTCATCTAGCCATCCAACTAATTATCAGTAACTTTTTGGAGAAGAAATTCTTGTTAGTTTTTCTGTGATACTCTTAACTGGCATATCTTCTAAAATTTAACTGTGTTTTTTTTCTGAGACAATTTATTTTTACTGCTCAGACAGATAGGTTGAAACATTGCCTTTGAGACTGTGTAAGACCTTTGCAAGGTACTGGAGGTGAATGCTAATATATTCACCACTGTTCACAGATGTCTGCTGCCAGATCATGTGAGGAGATGTTAGGTCCTGAAATCTGGATGCGATGCCAACATACTGTAGAGGAATTATTTGATAAATTAGTATCAATGCATAACAATGACTCCATAACACACACCTCTTGACAGAGTGGTACAGACATAGATATACAGTTGTAATTCTGATACACATTGATACACATTTACAAAGGTACATACACGTTGGTCAATGACTGAAGATGTTCATCCATAGGAATAGGTATGTAGGTTGAAGGTGAGGGAAAAAACACATTTACGTTCCCTTAATATGTTGTGTTTTTCATTAAGAACCATCTACACTCTCAGAAAAAAATGGTACCTTTGCTTGTCACTGGGGCTGTACCCAAAAGGGTCTGCCAATTGTAGCCTTAGGTGTAGATAATTGCACCTTTCAAGGAACATTTCTGTACCATTGATGGTGCATTAATGCTACTTGGACCTTTGGGATCATCCTCACAGTCCATTTCTATACCTTATATTTAAAGGTATATTTACAAGGGTACAGCCCACTGAGAAGCAAAGGTACAAATTTATACCTTTTTTTCAGACCTCAGAGATTCGCGAGGTTAGATTCCAGAACCCGTCACAAATGAGGAGGATTCACAGATGTTTGATGGTCACTAAAAACAGTAATTTGTACTTATTTCTATAGTTTAAACCCTAAATATGGCTGCCGTTTTCTTTTGCATTCACAGTAAGTGAGTAAACGAACTGGACTGTAAACTTATTGAGAGAAGTCATATATTCAATAAAATACGTAAAGGAAACGTACTGTACGTACAGGGTATAGACATTCAATCAATTAAAAATTATGTGAAGACGTACAGAAATAATAAGCTGTAAAAATGCTATGTGTAACCATGAAAAAGCGAGTGATAACAAAAATGCACATACACATTACAAATATTTAATAAAAAACAGTAGAATGAAATTTTCGCGGATCTGTGAATTCGCGAATCACGTACCGTGAATGCACAAAGGCTGACTGTATTACTGTTTGCATATGGATGGTCCGATGCCTCTTCAGTAAGAAACGTTGGGTAATCAGAGAATAATATTACCATGAAGGAGTGAAAGGTCTAAATAAGAAACTAGGGCTGGGTGATAAAACAATAATGATATAAAGCATATCATGACCTCCTATCCAAACAGGATAGTGTTTTAAGTAGTAAAAGAATAACAATACCAGAAATCATTTAACATATTACTTTTATTTGTATATTTATTATAAAAATCATTTATATTTTCATTTTACATTTTCTTGATGTAGCTGTCCCCTAGTTACTCGTTATATGACAGGTAATTGTATATGTATGTATTCCGATAAGCCACCAAACCCCATCTGTGATCAACCCGGGAATAAAAATCAGCCTGTAAAAGTGGAAAGAACCAATAAATTGACAATTATCGTGATAATTATCGATATTGACGTCTTCTAAAAATTAAGGGATCCCATTGGTTTGAATTTCACTGAAGTGGTGGCAGATGCCGTGATAGTGGATGTTCACATCAAAAGAATTTTCTAAAAACACATGCTGTGCTGGTGATTATTCCAGTGGAATTGGAAATATCCAGTTTGTCAAAAAATCTGAAAATGATTCCCTGATTTCTTTTAAAAGGTGGAACTAAAAAAGAACTAAAAAAATACTGGACAGAAGTCTTATTATGTTTACTATTTTTCTGCATAATAAATGTATATTTCATAAAAAAGTAACTTTCTACATATAGGTGTCACGATCGGGCGGCAGGCGAGCAGTCAAGGAGGCGAGCAGAGTCGGACTGGCAGGGAATCGGGGTTTATTGGG
>JAODKF010000116.1:29250984-29280086 GCA_026779585.1 Mormyrus proboscirostris | reverse complement strand
AATGCGACATTTGTAGCCCGTGTCTAAGATTCGTCTGTGCGTAGTGGCTCATGATGAGCAGACTCCAGTCTCAGTCCGCTCCCCCAAATTCTTGAATGGATTTTGCTTGACAGTCCTCTCAAGGCTGCGGTTCTCCCTGTTGCTTGTGCAGCTTTTCCTACCACACTTTTTCCTTCCACTCAACTTTCTATGAATATGCTTGGATACAGCACTCTGTGAACAACCAGCTTCTTTAGCAATGACCATAGGTGGCTTTCCCTCCTCGTGGAGGGTGTCAATGACTGTCTTCTGGACATCTGTCAAGTCAGCAGTCTTCTGCGTTATTGTGTAGCCTCCTGACCCAGACTGAGACCATTTCAAGACTCAGGAAACCTTTGCAGGTGTTTTGAGCTAATTAATTGATTAGAGTGTGACACCATGACTTTTCAATATTGAACTTTTTCCACAATATTCTAATTTTCTGAGACAGTGAATTTCGGGTTTTATCATCTGTAAGCCATAATCCTCAAAATGAGAGGCTTGACATATTTCACTCTATGTGTAATGAATCTATATAGTATATGAATTTCACTTTCTGAAAGGAAAGTCAAGAAATATTGAACTTTTTCATGATATTCTAATTCTTTGAGATCTACCTGAATGTGTAGGAGAAGGCAATACTAGACGGCCAGTTGTTGCGTGGTGACACATTGTTACCGTTACATGCTAATGTGAGTTTCCTGTGTGCAAATGTGCCTTCAGCCTGTCCCAGAGGAGCTACAGGCTGGGCCTGGATTCGGCTATGTCGTGGCGTTCCGCCCAAACGGAGCCACCGGATGGATGCAGGCAGCCGTCCCCTCAGCGGACACCTCCCGTTACACCTTCAAGAATGAGAGCGTCTTACCATTCACGCCGTACCAAGTGAAAGTGGGTGTTTACAACAACAAGGGGGAGGGGCCTTTTGGGCCTGTCGCCACCATCTACTCTGCAGAAGAAGGTAGGACATTGGCAGCTTCAGTTACTGAAGATGAGCTTATTTTGATTAATTGAGTGAGGCGCTGGACTTGACAGGCTTCAGAATATGCCTGACTGTATAGATCTGAGAAAGCATCACTTTAAATTAAGTGAAGTATGTTTTATGGTGAAAGTCCAGCAGAATAAATGATGCATCGGTAGTGTGTGTGTGTGTGTGTGTGTGTGTGTGTGTGTGGTGGGGGGGTTGGGTCATGCCGACTGGAATTCAGTACATGGCACAGCCTGCTGCCATCTGTGGTTCTGCTTTAGGCTCAGAGCTCTTCAAGATTTCAGATAAAGCTTTGAAGATAAACAAAGCATCATTTTGGGCTATTTTGGTCAGCAGAGTTAGATGGTAATCTACACAATAGGAGTTAAATGCCAGAACCTTTCAGACATTTGTGCTGTCTGGGGTTGATCCTCACTGTGCTTACCACAATGGTCTAGACGCCTGTGGATCCAGATAAGGTTCCAGGAAGACAGGCTGGGTGGAAAAGGAGAAGCTCAACATATCTGTCTGCCATAATGAAGGTGGACTGCAGGCCCATAGACTAAAACGGTATGGCGAGTGCCACAGTCAGTCAGCTGACTTTTCATCCTGCAGAGCCCAACCGAGCCCCCTCCAGGATTCGGGCCAGGAGCCTTTCTGCGTCCGAGATCGAGGTCACATGGAAGCCCTTGTCTTGGCAAACTAGAAGGAGAGTCCTAGGATATGAGGTAAGTGGTAGACCCAGTAGACCCAGTTTCATTCAATTTATTTGATTCACATCTGTTGCCAGTCTCCAAGCATTTTATCGTACTTGCAACATTCGTACATTTATTCCTTCTTATGTGTATTTGATGAATGCAACAAATTTATCATGGAGAGTGAATGTCGCACTTGCCCTGTGTGTGAAACTCTGCCCCATTCTGTGTGTCAGCTGAGGTACTGGGGGAAGACGGAGAGAGAGGAAACAGCCAGTGTGATGAGGACCATGGGAAACAGGACATTAGCAGTGCTAAGTGGGCTGCAGGCCAGCAGCACCTACTTCGTCACCGTGAGAGCGTACAACACAGCAGGCCTTGGGCCTGGTAGCTCAGCGGTCAATATTACCACCAAGAAACCTCGTGAGTCTCATAGGTTTTGGCATGCTAATGAATACCAGAGTGTCACATCACTGCCTTGAATTGCCAAGAAAACTCAGGTACCCAGACACCCCAGGTGTCATGAAACTGGCATGCATTACTCAGAAACCCCCGTGTCCCTTACAGAGAAGACCAGTGACTCCTTCCATGACTCTGTCATATAGCTGTCATGCCCAGGAATACATTTTACAAATCAAGAGACATGCCATTTTAAAAGGTACTATCAATCTATCTCCCTTACCTCTGTTTCAGCACCAAGTCAGCCTCCTATGAAAGTTATGTGGAAGATGTCGAATTCAAAGATCATCCTGAAGTGGGAGCAAGTGAAAGCGCTGGAGAATGAATCAGAAGTGACTAGTTACAGAGTAAGAGACACTCCACCTCATTGTGTTTAATACTCATTAATCCATGATGTAGTGTCACGTTTGCAAAGGAAATTTCTGTAGGGGGTTTCCCACCGCAAGAACTTTTTTACGAACCAGAACCTTTGTCTGGTACCAGGAACTTCAGTTATGTGATGTTGTGAAGTTCCTGAACCTTTTTTATTCCAAAGTAGGTACTTTAGACCAGGAGCTACTGGGAGGGTCTTACAGCGATACATTTTACTGATTGGTTGATCACAAGCATCAATGCTAACCTGGAAAATTCAATCGATGACATATATTTTTTCACTGCTGGCACCTGCGATATGAGAAAAAAAATATATCAGTCATTGACTGAATTTTCCAGGTTAGCTTTGGTGCTTGTGATATATATATATGTGTGTGTGTGTGTGTGTGTGTGATATATATATGCACCATATACATATATTATGCACACACAAATAATACATAAATGCTAGATCAGAACTAAAAAAATACAAAGCACCTTTTTACTGAGGCGTTGACGGAATTATATTAAAATTTACAGTGGCCTTTTATCATATGTTGTGTACAGTACATTTCCCTACCCCATGCCAAGGGCTTACATGCTTATCAGGGAACATTTGTCTCGAGATCAGTGAGCTCTGTGCTCACACTGGCAGGCAGTAATTAGCACCTGTGAAGTGTCGTCTGACACAGACTCTCCAGACACTAATGAGTCATGCACGATGCACATAGCGGCCCTTAGTGGTCATACTGGAAGCAGAACAGTTCCAGCAACTCCAAGTCTATTTAAAGTAAGACTGTTTGTCTTTCATACAGTGTTATAGCAAGACGGTTAATGTGCATTGTATCACACAGATTTTCCTCTCTAGCGTGGCATTGCCAAAGTTTTATGCCCGTATTCGGGCCAAATTTCCTCTGCAGTGACAGCGCTGTTCAATTCGTTTGCTAGAACCTGTTGAACATCTTTGTTCTCTGTTTTGTTCTACGGTGGTGGTTTGAGTTGTTGTTTGTTTGAGTGGTGTAGAACTCCCCACTCCCTGCCTATAGTGCGTGTTTGGATCACTGGCGTGATCGCCTGTGCTCATACTCCTCTGCTTTGATAGATAGTGTGTTCAAAGCTTCACTTGTACAGTAAACCGTGTAACACTCCAATCTGTGCAAGGCGTAAGAAAGTCAAGGACTCACCGGCCACCAGGGGGCCCCCATGAGCTCAGCCTGTCAATGCCAGCATTAATAAAATTTTGCTTGGGGTCCCGTAAAGGGTTGGCTCAGCCCTGGCTTGTGCACTGTGTTAGTGGAGCATCATTTGTGTAAAATTTCTTCGTTTCTGTGAATATGGAAATACCTTGGTGTCTATGAATATCGGTGGAGATTGCTCGTGTGAGATTCCCTTGTCTCTGTAAATGACGTGAGGCTGAAATGTCCAATACTCTCTAGGTTAGGTACAAGCAGAGCAGACACAGCTGGGCCAGCATGGTGGAGACCAACACTACCTCACTTGAGCTGGCACTGCCCATTGACGAAGAGTACGTCATTCAGATAACGCCCATCAGTGACGGGGGTGAGGGGAACGGCAGCAAAGAGATCACCGTCCCCGGCATATCAGGTTAGAGAGTGCACAGATGTCTTTCTATGCCGGATGATTGTGGTTCTTATTAAAAATATAAAATTTTCCCCAAAAAATGGAATGTAGACTCAACTAAGAGCTTGACTCGATGTCAGAGCTTTGTCCTAAAGAACAGACTAGAACCAATGAATAATAATAGTAATAATAATAATAATAGTAATAATAACAACAATAAGAATAATAAAGTAATTAACTATCCTTGCTTTACACTATCCACCCATATAACACAATTGCCTTATACTGTGCATTAGTGTATAAGCTCCATTTTTGCAATCTCCCATTACAAAATATCCTAATTTAGAACTTAATTTCGTAATTGAACAATATACAAAATTGTACTAACTAGTCATTTTCCAAAACCAAATTCTGTTAGGACATTTTACATCATCTGCCCACCATGTCCCATTTTCCACAATTACAAAGTTTTGCATTTCATAACACAACAAAAATCAAATGGATTCAGCCAGTGGCCAGTACTACTGAACGGGGTTACTGGCTTATTGGGGTAACTTGTCAGATTTAAGGTACCACAGTTTAAATGGATGTCGTATTCTTTCACTTACATTTTGCCCAGACTACCTTAAATCCCTTTAAGTTACCCTGATAAGGCAGTAACCCAGCAATACAGGTCCCAGGTGCAATTTCCTTAAGAAATATATTAATCAATGTGCTAAATTGTTTATAAATAATGAAACGTAATCATAAAGTTTCTGAAATTAGCTTGATTATATATACTCATAATAGTTTTAACATTACACAGTTCTAATGACATGTTGAAGTTCAAACAATATGGCAGAAAGTCTGCAATCAAGGTTGTGCCAGTAATGTTGACCTAATAAACACGGTTAACTGAATTAAACAATATTCTGCTCTATTCTCTATTTATGTAATAGATGACTCACTTTGTTATTCAATGTTATTGAAGCATAATATTCATCCATTATTCTAGACACAGGCACATGTAAAACGAACGAACAAACAAACAAACAAACAAACAAATACACAAGGGTGCATTCAGTTTTCTAAATCTATTGAAGTCATTACATTCCAATCAGAATCTATGATAACAAAACAAAATGCAGAGCAGGAAGCAGGATAAGAATCCTTGCAGAAACAAGTAATCAACTCATTAAAAGCAATTAAATTGTCAAATGACAGAAAAGTGACAAATAAGCCATGTTATATTTGATGAACAAATAAAGCAGAATAAAACACACAGTCGCAAACTAAACTGGGGAATAATATTTGCTGGTGTCAAGAAGCCTTACTGCCTTCGCATTTTGTGCTGTCTAGGTGAAAAGGTAATGCTCTAATGCACAGAATGGTTTTCTTCTTCAAAAATGTAACAAATAACATACCTGCAATTTGACACTCTAACACTGATTGCATTTATTACTGTGTCAAGGATGCACATATCTATTATAATCTAGTATACAGCTTTAACATCAGTGTTGTTTAACTGACAATCGCTTAAAAATGTTTGCATTGCAGGTCCATATGCTATAAGCTCAACGTCCAAGATATCCAAATGGTCAGCACTCAGCACAATAGCCCTGTCTGTTACAGCCAGGACGACATTATGACAAACAGCTCCGTGAGGTTTTTGCATTCAGTGAAGGCAGTGCTTCCGAGGCTGAGGCTTAGACGGCACGTACCTGGGGTCACAGACCGCTTTACTACCAGCCAGTGCTTCAAGACGAACTCAAGATGGTCCCCAACGTAGGGGAACTCTGCAAGTCTTTTTCCATGATTAGAGGGAAAAATGCAGGCTTGAGTCTGTTGTTCCTGCTGTTGATTTCACCAGACAGAAAAAAAAAACAAAAGAAGAAGGAGGTTTTACATGCGCTCATTGAATGACCCCCCTGTAGATGTTTGTATTTGCCAGTGGGTGCAACTGGCAGCTTCATTCCAGTATGGAAATGAGGGTACTGGAATTAAATGTCTAATCCAAGACGTTCTTTCTTTGGGAAGGAAGACGATAAGATGATATTTTTTTTAATATAAAATCTTGTTTTGCATCTCGCTTCATATCCTTTTTCACATCTTTTTTTGAAAATAACATGATTCTGATGTTGCTTTAATCTTGCAAGAATGAAAAACAGCCATGGTTGTATGAGTCACCTGCCTGTTGCTCTCACAAGAGGTCACACATAGATCTTACGTGAAGGTCCAAATCCTGATTTCTGTGGCTTGCACCTACAGGAGGGCTGCCTCACCCTAAAAGCCTGGACCAGCCCTGCAGAGACCAGGCCCACCCCAGGCCACCCCCTCCTGTCCCATCTGTTCTGTTGTAACTTTGTTTTGTCCACTTATGCCCATTGCTGGGTTCCACAGCCCCAAACAGCTCATTGGACCCTAGATTCTGGAAGGTTCCCCCAGCCCTGCTGCGACTAGGAACACATTGACTTCCCACCAATTGAGCTGGTCGAGGTCCCACTGCGCCATGTTGCCACCCTTTGCTTACTCTTTCCTGTCCTGTGGAGGGCTACTGCATAAGCCACCGTTTCCTAGGTTTTAAATCCTCAGGGCTTCAAAGAGCCTTAAGTATATCTAGAGTTATACTGCTAATAGTAATATGTTAGTGTGTGTGTGCGTATGTTTGTGTGCAGGTATGTATATTTGCACATACATACATATTTTGCTGTTCTTTTCCACTTTTTAAATTAGCATCTGAAGATGTGTGGCAGGTCTTGCAGTTCGTGTAATTAAATATAGCTCATCTCATATCTGCAGAGGTGTCAGTTAACAGCAGTGACTGTATAGCATGGAAAATTGCATTCTGTGAGGCTTGGAACATTCGATTGGGTCTTGACTGCATTTACCTAATAAGAATCTGATTCCCCCAACCCTTTCTTTTTCCCGTGTGGGGCAGGTGCAGCACAATGCGATATGTGGTACTTTGTCTGGTCATAGAGCCCACGGGGTCTTGGATGTGTTAAATGCACTTTTTGTATTTCTCAGATTCTGGATATATAAAGATATTTCTATTAAAATCCAAACCTTTTTTAATGTCTGGTTTCTGTTTCCTTGGGATGTCGTTGCTTGGGCTTTTCTTGTTGGCTGGTAGACCTGTCTATCAGTATCTCCTTAAGGCTGATCGAATCGACGGCGTGAGTCCTGCATAGGCGTGGAGCCTTGGTCGTAGTCTGACATGCACCGATGCCCATGAAGGTAACTACACTTCGCAGCCACGCAGACCGCAAGGATTGTGACTGGGCTGCTTGGTACATTTGTTTGTTTCATTTTTAATAGGAGCGAAGAAAAGTATCTGCCAAGTATACTTATACCGCTAATTGAAACTGAAGCACTATTTATATCTAGCATTAAATATTAACCCACCCTAAGCATTGTAACAACAGGTCTACAAAACACTCAGGATGACAGCGCCAGTTTCACATACCTTCGGTAAGTTTCTTCGTACTTCACAAGACTGATAAAAGTTAAAAGTAGTATGGATGCTATTTTTAGAAGGGAAAATTCATAATAAGTGACTTTGTCGTGGCTCGACAGAATTCGATAAATGGCCACTTGCTTGCGTATGTCACGGCTTAAGTAAAAATAGCTTTCATTTACACCACAAGATTCCTCAAAATGGTGCCCTATTAAGTGCACAGAACTCCTAAAACCCATTTGTTCATTTAAAGTTTAAAATCATATGTGTTGTTCTTCACAGTGGTGATTAATCCTGATTGTCCGCTTATATAGTGTATATATAACAGTAAATACACGCGCAAGCTGAAATTCCGGACTCTGATCTGAAAAAGACTGCAGTGGGTTGCCAGGTTAGCTGCTGCGATTACCTGGGAATCATCCTTGCAATCTTGTGACTTTTAGATGTGAATATTGTTAAACTTGTGTACATCACACTTCTGCACTATCATGCTGTGAATTGTGAACGTCTGAATTTCATTTTTGAATCTATGGCTACGCCTCTGTGGGCATAGTATTGTAATTTCCTTTATAAATGATTTGACAGTCCCAACCTATAGTGTTCATGCTGAAAACCTGCATATCAAAATCAAAGACGTTTTGGAGGCGGAGTCCTGGTCTGGTAAAGTTTTCGCCATTTACTCCAATTTACTTTTCAACGAGACCGATGGACCAATTTCTTTGAAATTCCTGGAATTACCACAGGATGGCGATAGAAAGCAACATGTGAAATAAAAGCTTCCTATTACATTCTACGTAAAAGCATGGACAGAAGTGGTGAGCATTCTCTATGATAGCAACGGCTGTATTACGTGTATCTCAAGACGTTATAACAGCGTATAAATACAATGACATTCTGGGGTATTAAGAAACGGAACATTGTAAAAATGTCCTGGACAGTTTAATCCCACAGACACCCCCAGGTTTTTACACAAATGTGTAGGGAAGAAAAAAAAAACATCATGAAGCTTTTGTACTACATGTGACATTTATTAGTGAGTTTTTTGAATGCAGATACAGTGTACAGCAAACACTCAGCATCAGCCGATGAGGGAATATGCACTAAAGAGGAGAGTGCCGGTCGAGGGCTATAAGTGCAGCGGATGGTCAACGGGGCGGGGAGTTTCTGGGCAGTGGTGCGGACCCACCGGGTTCAGAGTGACGGGTCCTGCTCTAATCCCTCCTCAGGTTTATTCATTCCTCTGTGGAATTTCATACTGAACACAGGGGGACTCTCTAAAAGACACCTGCATCCTAGTGATGTCCAACTGTACAAAACCTGGCCCCTTTGTAACGGTTTGGGCTAATCACACACGCACTGGGTGTCTGTCTTAGACACAGAGCAGTAATGCATACAGGAGGGTGGGATCTAACTAACAGCAGGCAGCGTTAATGGAAAAGGCGGAGGGCGGGATTCAGAATGCTCAGGGGGAGGGTCTCCACACTGTGGTGCGGACGGACCCGCGCAGCTCTACATACCCAGTCAGAGACAATCGGGATGCGCCATCACTGAGAATCCAGGCTGTCAAAAAACTGGAAGTAGCTAACCTTCCTGTACCCAATCGAACACATTCCACAGAGCACCCAAAGTGCAGGCAAATTGGAACAGAAACAGGTTCTCTCTTACTGCAACATAAATTGAGCGTTCACAACTTAACCAACTACTGTCGTCACTGGGATAGTAAGGAAACAATCACATTCAGGTTCAGTACTCAGCTTCATGAAAGCAGTTGTCTTGGTCTATCCACACACACACACACACACACACATACACACACACATACATCTTCTAGAGACTCATGACAAGGACCCACGTATCACACTTCTTGAAGAGATTGTGGTCTTTAACAAGAATATAATGGAGTAAAAACAGGGGATGTTTCCTGTTTCAAAAAGATACTATGCCACAGAGAGAGGAGGGCATTTTTCTGCGTGTTGAATTTCTCACTTGTTCCTTTGTACTGTCTTTATAAGAGATGACAGTGGCAGGCACTCACTTTGCCTTTCTCTGAGCGCTCAAACATGGACACCAATAGTCAGTTTAAGGTCTTCTGGCCCAGTTTATGAAACAGAGGCCTGCAGTTCCGTATGACATCCACTGCTGCAGGCAACAGATGACACTATAACAGTGGCTCTAGGCTGATCAACCGCCAGTGTAGTTTGTGCCCTGCAATAGTGACCTAAGGACATATTTTCCCACAGGAACTGATTCAAAGCTATACTAATGACTCAATGTTATACGGCACGCTACAGCTGAACGTATAAGGTCCTCAGATGCACTGAACAACATGCAGACACTGTTTCACACGGCTAATTCTCCCTAAATTATGAAAAGGACCTGCTCTAAACCCAACTTCATACTGTATATACAACTGGGAAGTCCAAAATTTCGACTGAAGTGTAATTAAAAATATTGTCACATTCAAGGAATATGTAATTCATAAAGTGTTTTGTTTTCAGGTCTGAAATATAACTTATGACTCTGCCGTTGTTTGGAAAGGCTCCCAGATGGAGTAAAGCAGAGAGCCTGTGTCAATGTGTTGCAAGTTTTTGGTCAATGATGTTGCTATAAAAGCCCCATTAATAAAAGCATGTGCTGTTATTGCTTGATTATTTCTCATGACTCTGATGGTGCCCTTCGCAATCAGCTGTAAAACTGCGGCGGGACGCGAGGTCATCCTCAGCACAGTCAGGCCGCCGTTTCATGCACAATCACTGTATTTGACCTGTTAAAACACATCAGTGTTGAACACGCAGGGTCTTGCTTTAGTCCTCTGATCTTGCACACTTCTAAAAAATTTGCCATCAAATGTTGTTTGAAGTTCATATTCTGGCACAGATGACCAGACAGATTTGTATTATGATTGTTTTACCATTTCTGCTTCCTGATTGTGGAGAATGACATCATTAGGGACGGAAGATATGGAAGGATCTATGGATGCAGTTTAAAAGCAGTTTGGCCTATCACTCAGTGAACTACTGGCTGGTTGCCATCTAGAACAGGGATACTCCTTAGCATTTGTTCTCATTAATTATTTTACTGGATTTTTTTTTTAAGGGTCACCGTGCTGTGGTAATCTGGATGAAACAGGGGGTGCGGTAGTGACTGTCTGCTTTAAAAGGGTCAGGAAGCAAGCAGGTTTCAGACAGACACAAACATGGAGCCATTTCTCGTGCGTGGGCAGGCAATGGGGTAAGAATGGGTTAAAACTGTAGGGGGACCACGTTTTAGGTACGGTTAAGGTGTAAGACCGCTTTGGGGGTGTAGCTGTAGAGGACAGACGTACTAATGGCGGAAATCATGACGAGGGGATGTGAGATGTGGCTGTTTGAAGAGTGAGCAGATATCTAACTGGAGTGAGGGGATGACTCAGAGAATGGAGGTCAGGGGTTTTGGGCATGCAAGGCCCAAAGGCTCAACTCGCATCCTGTCCCCACGAACGTGCTCACGGCTGCCATCTGTCAGTCTTCAGGACTATAAGAGAAAAGCACACGCAGTTTCAGAGCTCACGCACGGTGATGTCTCACGAGGTTCACACTTACATACCCTTTTCTCATTCAGCCTTGGATTTTTATACTTTTTTTTTATACAACCCATAGTTTTGCGTTCCACATTCACGCATACTTGAGAGTTTGAATGAAGTGCATATTTACTATGAATTATTTTTATTCTTGTTTTTGTGATACATTTTTAACACCCCATGACCCTGTGATTATGCATGCCATTTCTGTCCCACTCATAAATATCTAGAGCAGACTTTAGGCATTATTCATACAGATTCAAACTTCATGTTAAACTCAACACAGCACTTTTCACAGGTCATCTACTGCCATCTACTGGAAAGAGTAGGAAGCACACGCTACCTCAGTTCTTCTGTGTTTCTCCTGAGAGGAAGTTTCAGTTTCCCTGACAACTACTGCCTTGGTTACCAGCATATCAGGATGCTGCTGTCTGGCCTCCTGTATCGCCATGGCTAAAGCCTAAGGAGAATGTCAAGGCAATGCCATGAACTACCACTCACGATGGTCAACGCTAATGTGCTACCAGTTACAGATTTGTGCTGGCCCACCTGGTCCTGGTCCACATCTTCATCTCCAGTGATGATTATCCTCTTCTCGATTCTTGTCTCGGAATAACCCCCTTTCACAGTCTACGACACACAGAGTACTGGTGAGAACTGAATCCACGAGTACAAGCAGACAATGGGAGTGTCTACGGATTGAAAGGTCATTAGTTCAAATCCAGATGCCATCAGAGTGATGTGAATGTTGGTCCCTTTAGACCCATGTTGCTCCAGTGGCACTGGACACTGGGGGACCCTAGAGTCTCCGTGGAGCCCACGCCGTGATATGGACTAAACCAGCCAGTTTACTTCCTCAGTGGACTAAAACAATTATTGCTATTTTGTTCTAAAAGGTCACACACAATGTAGACACAACAGCAGCTGCTATTCAGCAATAAAGGTAATTTATTCAGCCACAAATGTGCACAAATGTAGGACATCACCATTCAAAACTTTATTTCATTTGATTCCATTAGAAATGCATTTTGTCTTATAGTAACAGTCAATATAAAAACATACATACAGAGAAGTCATTCAAATTGCACTTCAAATTCAAATTGTCTTGCACTGTTCTCTGTCCACTTAGTTGAAATTGTCTTTTTTTCTCAGTATCTCTTGACTATCTACTTACACTAACTGTAAAAATTAAATTATATGTATATTCTATGGATTCTGGACTGTGCCATCTCCCTTTTCTGTAAACTTGTATAGGGACAGATGACAATAAAGTTCACTTTGACTTGACTTTGACTTCAAATTAATCAAATAATATGGGACTACACATTATCAGAGATTAATATTTTTTTTTTAATTATTTTACTATCATTGTCTATTTATTATAACAATAATCCTTGGCTTCACATAAATATATCTGTGTATCTAGGTCATTAATAAATAATTGCTGTAATTCGTGCTATTTTGTCTTTAATTGTACATTACGTTAAATCTCTGAGACTTTAAAGAGTCAACTTTTCCCTCTCTCTAAAGAGGCTTTTTTTTCCAGGGTCAGCAATTCCGAAACACATAAAATGGTCATAAATAAGCTTCAAAAATCCCAATGCCCAAGTCTGGTGGAAAGATAAGTCTGGTTACCTTGGTAACTTGTGTTGTAGTTGCCGAGGCAACATTTTCTGAGGTGACGATCATTGAAGACCCAAAAGCTTCTCTCCCTAGGGTGACAGTCTTCACCTGTGGTGAGGGTAGGTGTAGAACAAAAAATAAACAAGAACTCATGAAATGCAAAAAGGTGATACAAAGAACTGAATCCAAGCATTTTCCAGCAAGAGTAATGCTTACAGGCAAGAAGCTTTCAGCCATAGAGGGTAGAGCGTCCTCTAGACAGCTCACACTGTAACTCTGCAGTCGACAAAGAAACAGTGGTATGCTCTATTGTGAAACTCCCTGCCTAAATTCAAACTAACGTATCATTCTCATGATAATTCCAGTTTTTTAAACTCTACAATATGCTGCAAAGTCATAAGAAATAACAAAATATTTTCCAAGTTACTCTAAACAACAGTCAGGACAGGTTTTGTGAAAAGCTAGCTATGAAAGGAAGATCTCCCAGCTCAAATGGCACTCAAAGTGTCCAAAAGCTACTTCATCATAAATGTAAATCACCCCTGTAAGAGAAGGAACATCAGCAGCGGTAATCAGATCTGTACCTGATCTGACATTTCCAAGATGGTGGTGGTGACCTCTGTCCCATTGGGTTGTGTCTCCATCTTGAATCCTGTCTTTTTCAAGGCCTGGGTGGCCGCTACGTCGCTGGGCTCTCTTCTCAGCACCCTGCTACTGGCTGCTTGACCTGGATCTTTCCTTTGTAAATGGACAGTGATCACATCGCTGGACTCTGTCCTCGTCAATGGGGCTGGACTTATCCTACTTGGCTCTTTACAGGCCATTGATGGCTGCGGGGGGGGAAAAGACTCCAGGTAAGAGACTGGAAACAAACACGCTAAGACCAATTATGTAGATGATTGTACCTCACAGTCAGTGGCTTAATCATTGCCCCTCAATGTCTATTTGGCTTAACATGCAAACTTCATGAAGATATCTTCTGAATGTAACGTTTGGTGGGTACAGCACTTATTTACCTATAATTCTCTGTAGTACCAAGAAATATCGTCTTTGGTAACTTTCTGCACCATTCACTGGTGCAAACGCCCAGCACGACCAAAACTGCATGACGTGCGTGTAGAATTACACGTCATGCCATCTACCTCATGTAACAGCCAGTCTTCGGGTATACTGTCCACGACGGAGGCATGGTCACGGGCGTCACGGCACGACTCAAGGAAGTAGTCCTGCTCCCCGAGTTCGGACATCCCCCGGGAGAACTCTTCCACGCCGGTCTGGAAGTCCGTGAGCACGGTGAAGTCCACCTCAGCCTCTAGGCTGGACGTGGAGCTGACAGTGATGCTGGAGCACTTGCGTTCGATGCCCAGGTGGCTCTCCCTCAGGTAGGAGGCTTCAGGCTCCTGATCATCTTCCAGCATGGGATCAAGCTCCCTGTCCCATATATCTCTCTATCAGGAGAGATAAGGAAAGCAAAGCGCAGGTAAGAGTGCAGGCCTGTCGCCCTGCAGAAAGGCCTGAACGGAAATGACATCAAACTGGCCACTCACAGAAGCATTAAGAAATAAACTTTCAATATAATAAACGAATATAATACATAGAGAAAGTCTGAATGTATGAATCTATGTACTTATTTAGCAGCAGAAATACAACTAACGAAGTATAATAATTAAATTCTGCCAAACCGGATATAAAGACAAATGAGCAGTGTTTTTTTCACCGGAGTACAAGTATCCAGTGTCACTATCTATCTATTTATGATCCATTTGTTTAATTCAATTACATACATTGATCTGTACAAACAATGCTTAAGATGGAGTCTGAGAGGTTGCTTTACTATGAAGCTGTCATTTCTAATGCATTATTGATACCTTCATGATGCATTACAATGCATCTATAATGCATTATTATGGTCGATCTAAGAATTAATAAAACATAATAGCATCTTATACTGATAGTCTTAAGGCATTATACTGTTACCAAACAGAAGCTATAGCTACAATCATTTACCCTTTTCAGGGTATTTAAAAGGCTGAATGAGTGACACAAACAATCACATGAGCTAAGGTTACTGTTGGGCAGCTATGCAGTCTGCTGTCAGTGTATTTTTTAAATGTAGTAATAGTTCATCATCATTATAGCGGAGCACAGATCACTGGACTGCACTGGCACTTCCGAACGACCCGTCGTATGTGTTTGTGTCCTGTAATCCATACGGGGTTCCCCCCCCCCTCCCCCCCATGCCCTCTGCTGCCTGACAGCAAGCCTGTAGCATATAGAACATGGTTGGATGGTTGGACACGTGGATGGAAGGGCGGACAGATGGATGGATGCCTGGATGGACAGATGGATGGATGGCTGGATGGATGGATGGATGGATAGATGGATGGATGATGGATGGATGGATGGATGATAACTATTCTTTTAGAGAAAACCTGGCTGATTTGGCATTAAGCCTTAAAAATTACGACACAGATATTGGCCATAATGTTCATAAACAGCCAAAGAATGTTAACAAATATTATACACTGGACAATTAAATAACTAACTGGAGTAACTGGAACAAAGTTCAGCAAATTGGAAGTGTTTCTGCAAGTCTGGCCAGCAGTGTACAGACATAATTTGGGGAATTCTGAAAATATATGTAGGGCACACCAGTTACTTGGAGTGAAATGTCACCAGCAAAAGAAACATTACTGAACAAAGACTGGAAATGCCTTCAACCTACTTTGGTTTCAGTACTAACTATATTCTAATGATATACCTAGCTTCCTCATCATTTCTATTGTCTGATAAACGTAAGTATTGTATAGCTAAGACCTGGCATAATGCTCTAGCATTATCTAAAGTATCAGAATACTAAAATATGGTATTTTTGTATTCTATACTTTCACCTATTTCTGGGCCAGTCAATTATATAGGTACCTTAGGGCACTAACATTGCCAATGGATGTCATTCATTTTACATTTTATTTTAGCAGGTTTACTTATCCGAAGCGACGCAAAGACAGTCCCCGGGACAGCTGGGGGTCACGTTAATGAGCCCAGAAGCGAAGCCACTCTGCCAAACCCAGGATCTGACCCAGTTGATCACATTCACAGCCTGCTAAGCTACTGAGCCACAAGCCGCCCCCACGGAGCGCACCGTCCAGGACAAAGGGGAATTAGCTTGATTGAGCTCCTAGTAGCACTCAGACCGTCTGTAGCACCAGCACAGAACAGTTACGCGACGTGCGGCAGCAGTTTAAGAGGGGGTGCCGTCTCGAGAGGTAGGCATTACGCTGTCACGATGTGGGGGCGGGGAAAGGGCAACAAGGGTGCTGTTATGTTAGCACGGTGTGGCTGAATTTTTTTTAAAAAAAAAAAACATTGTGAATGGAGTGGCTACAAGAAGAAGAGAGGACTCCACATGGTCCAGGACCGACCCTGGCCTGTCTGTACAGGCACCTACACTGGGCAGGGGCGACCTAATGGTTAGGGAGGTGCACTCGTACTTGAAAGATTGCTGGTTTGCATCCCTGACCAGCAAGGTACCGCCCCCAAGCACTGCTCCCCGGGCGCTGAATTAGCTGCCCCCTGCTATGTCACACATGGGTTACATCCAGAGGACACATTTTGTTGTGTGCTGTAGTGTGTCAACAATGACTAATCACATCACCTTTTGTACAATTTGCTAAAAAAAAAAAAAAATCAGACCTGACTTAGATTACAAAAGCAGTGTATCTATTTGGGCATCATCTATGACCCTATGACCATTTGTGAATGTTTGGCATTTGGGCAGGAAGGAACAGGCAGCAAACATATATGCCATCTTCTGAGGAGCATCACAGAACATGCTAGAAGAGGATAAACATTCAGGTAATATCAAGCCAGGGCTGCCGCCTAAAGCTACTATGGCAGGACGGAAGGGACAGAAAGCAGGCGATTTTGGGGCACGGAGCAAAACCAATGACCTGCTGTCCAAGATAAAAGAACAGAGTGGAGGAAACTAGCCATGGGAAATGCTAAATGCTGTCTGTGAAAAACGTCGATCAATTAATCATTCAAAGCAACCTAGAAAATTACACTCGGGGCCTTTGTTTCTCAGCCCAGAAAAGATGGTGTTGGTCAAGCCCCATAAACACATCAGACGTGGTGAGATGCACAAAGACCCATCAGGAAGTGAAAGCATCAGCTTTTGAAACACTCAAATGAAACGGAAATAGAAAGAGCACCAGAAATTTAATAGGCTCAATTAATTATACTTTAACAACCATGACCGTGTCCCTTGAAGGTAACAGAGATTCAGGTATCTTGTGGGTGTCTTTGGATGTCATACCCAGTCATTCTTAATACAGGTGCTATTTGGGATCCTTTAAGAATAGAAATTGTGTATATATTTAGATTAAGTCAATCTCTGAAGGTTTCCCTCCAATTACAAGCTCATGGATACCAACCCATGGCAACACATGCAGGAAAATATTCATCAAAAATGTCAATGACAAAAAAACGCAATCTGAAGAAGCTTCCCTGAATTCTGGGTCCAAAAGTATGTTGGATTAGATAGAACACTTACAGCGGCTGAGTCTACAGTATTGATGTGATAATGTTGGCTTTGTCCTTACAGCTGAATTACAAGCATTTCTGTCCGCATGTATATCACTCGCTGACAGAAGCTTTAGCTCTTGTAAACAAATATACTCTACATCTATTTAGACACATTGTTCCTCATAAAAATGCAAATCACATTATAATGAGAATGAATAACAGTATGAGTCATATCTACTTACACGGGGCTACAAAAATAGTAATCCCTGGCAAGTGAATAAGCACAGACATTTCCTGAACAACCCAAGTTTCAGCTCCAATGCAACACAAATTCATACTTACCAGCTCTAGATCTTGAGATAGTATCTCTGCTAATGGATTTTTAAATATTAATTTTAATGGGTTCATTACATACTGTCTTAAAGAATGTGGAAAAAAGTTGACAGCGACCAACCAAATTCCTATATCTATTATGTTTTGAGCATTATTGTATTATAATTCACATCATTCCACAGAAATCCCCATCAACCAGTAATAATGGCAAGAAGCAAAAGCCTTTGTTCCTTACAACAACCCACAAACCAATGAGAGAAAGTCCTCCAGAAGAAGGTGTTAAGGTGTTGGAAGGAAATACTGAGTTCAGGGCTGGGAGGGGTATTGATGCCAGACAAAGCATGGGAAGGACGTTGCTGGTGCACGAACAGCCACTGCTTCCCACCAGGAGAATGCAGAGATGGGCACCAAGGCAAGCGAGGAAAGACAGGAGGCAAGGGAAGAATGGGTCAGGAACTGAGGTTCCATAATGCATAAATGAGGAACCAGCTGACAGTGACACTGTAGCTTCAGGTAATGAGACAGATAGTGAAGCATAACCTCTACCCTGCCTTAAACACAGGCACAGGAAGATCATGCCATGCTTTGACTCCAGTGATTGAGAGGTAGATGCCAGACAAGAGTTACCACAGATTTCTTCTTAGCTACCTCCTGGTTGGGATCCTTGATGGTTCCAAGCATCAGGCCAGAGTCCTTCGTCTCCTGGTGATTGGTGGGGAGGGTCGAATGAGGGCATTTTTGTACAGCTGAATTCACTGAATCAAAATATTGTGTTTCTGAAGGAGCCGGGGACATCTGAGCAGGGTTTCTGTTCCACTCTTCATCCAATGCTGCAGCAAAATCGCTACCGATCTGGGTGGGAGCTGTGGATCGTACTGGTAGCTTTACCGCGTCTTTGCCAACTTCTCTGCCCAAAGAATATTTTGATCTCTCCGGCTTGCGGGGAGCAATTTTTGCCATGTGGGTACTTCCTTTCACTCCTTGATCGGACCATCTCTCCATTGTATCTAATTTAACTACTCCCAGTCTCCTTGTCAGTTCCTCAGCAAATTCTTTCTCTTTTTTGCCTGACTTTGAGTGTTTATGCTCACCTGCTATTTGGTTGACCGTTAACTGCTGTGCACTAGGAAAGTTTGACTGAATCTCTTTGACTGAGTCCTCTGGCACTTCCTTTTTGGCAGGATGTCTTGTTGCCATGCCTAAGATGTCACCTTTTTGCATCTTCCCTAATACTTCTCCAGCACCAGTTTCAGGGCTTACACCAGAGAACCCTTCTTTTCCCGCAGTACTGCTCTTCCTCGGGCGAATCCCAGATTCCTCCATCATACAAGAGTGTCGCATCTTCTCTAAAGATGGAATCTCTCTCATTGTTTCTGAGGCTTGAGCCTTTTCTACTCTGTGTGTAACTTGTTGATTGTCAGTGTCCCTGTCCGTTAAACCTTCAGAAAAAGCTCTGCTATCAGCTCTTTGCTCAGTGGGCCTCATCACAGAGATCGCTGCATTCTTCTTTTGCAACAGACTCTCCCCACACACAATACTTTTATCTGGAATACTTGCCATTTCATTTCCAGGCCCAAATGGGTTTTTTTCTGGCCCACTTTGTGTGACTTTGTAGGAGACAGTTTGTGGGTTCAATCCATCTAACACTTCTTCAGCACCAGCACACTCCAAGGTCTGGTTGTAGGAAAACACTGTTCCATCACCTATATTGAATCCCTGTAATTTATTCTTACTGAAAACGAAGTGTTCCTGCTGGCCAGACATTATTCCTGCCTGTGGCATTTTATTCTCATTATTGGCCTTGTGGTCCACAGCCAGAAGTTTGTTTTCTTGTCTTCTGCTGCTTTTTGCACCTACAGTTAGGGACAGAAGCTCTTTCACCCCTTTCAGCTCAACATTACAGAAACTGCCCTCAAGACCGCCGCCAGTGGCTCCCGCAGAACTCCCTGATGGTGAGATTATTTCCTCATGATCTTCATTCCCAAACACTGCAGTACGTATTGGTTTGGTTCCCACTTTTCCATCCTCCTTCAGCTTTCGTTTTTGCACTTGGACATCGGCATATGAGGAAGTCGGCGAGCTGAAAGACTTTTTTTCCTCTCGGGAATCAACAGGCAGATCCTGCTGACCGAGGTTGTGTTTTTCAACCCAGACCCCCTCCTCAGAGGCCTACAGGTTGATATACATTGGACACTGTTAAGAACCTGATTTTTACAGGTCATTCTAGCTACACAAATCGATTAGTGTCACCTGTTTTCTTTGTTCATAAATATGTAATAGGATACGAAAAACAACATGTTGACTAATTTGTTGTATTTTTCTCACCAGTCTCACCAGCCATTAAGCTGGAATTTCTCAAGCAGCTAAGAATGTGATTCTATTTAATTTTGGAAAACAAAATTGCCACAATGCGTTTAATGAATAATACTGGTCAAACTCAAGATAACAGGGTCGTAGAAAAACAATAATTAATATTTCAGTCAAATATTTCCTTATAAAAAACTGCAGTGGGAGACTGATTTTAGTGATAAAGATTGCAACAGATCCTCCACTATCAGGTTTACTGTGACAATTAGCCTGAAGATTTAGCACATTTCCACTGAACAAAACATATAGTGAATAAAAAGAAGCAAAGGAACCTGTGGTGATTCCATCAGATCCTTCTGCGCTGAGCCCTCCAGGCTGCTGTCGTCTCTGGGTTCCTCCCGCCCGCCATGCCCTGCTAAAACCTGTGAGGAGGTTTGGGTTTCATTGGGATAGGAGCAGGGTAAGGATAGAGATAAAACCAAAGCAACAGACAGAGAGCCCTGTTACACATCATTACACAAGACTAAGACAGATGAGTTTGTCACAGTGCCAGTGGCTCAGCTTTGTAAACTACCACATTATCTGATTGCATAAAACATCTAACCAGTTTTTTTTTTGTTTGTTTGTTTTTGAAAATAGGTTTATGTGCTGCAAGATATCTCCTTTTACTTGTTGTTAACTGTTAATCTTCCCATTTCGTTTAAAAAACTAGTGGAATTGACAGATCAAAAAACAATAAAAATTGAAATATTAAATTTCATTTTCTTTGTGGTACCCCTGCGAATTACCTGCTGCCAAATCACAACCCCACCCTAGAAATCCAGTGAACAAGAAGGTGTCCCGCTAGACTGGCACAGCATGGCAATGACCAGCGACGGGCTCGGACGGTAACTCAGCATGAATCTGGAGCATACTGGCTTCTTCAGTGCTGATGAATTCCCCATCTATTGTTTTCTGGTTCTTTTCAACCTTTCCAGACATTTTATTTTTTCTGCTTTGTTCCCCAGTACTTCTGTCCAGTACTTTGTGACAATTTACTTGCAAAAAATGTGTCGGCATATAAAATATGCTCCGCAGGCCAGGGACACAAACAGAAAAAATTAATGTTTCAAAACACCCAAGGACAGGAGGCAAGACAATGACACGGCTGGTGAGTTCACTAACTTATTTCGCTTTGCATTGCAGAAGCAGGTTTATTGCCTCATACTACTTAGTGACTGCAAATTCATCGTAGCCTAATTAAATATGGCCATAAGCAGCTCCCATAAGCTCACAGAATGTTTCATGCACAGCATGATATTTAGGTTCACAGATGAACCTGACTGTGGTTTATGGCTGAGAGCTCTCAGTATGAGATAACCAGCAACACCTGCCTCAGGGAGATCAGTCCAAGTATTTTGTTTGGAATTTCATCATACAGCAGTATTGCTGCATTCAGGAATGCAATGATTTTACACTTAAGGTTCTGTTATGCAAAACAGACTATCGAGCCTCAAAACAGACAATTTTTGCCATACATTGCACCTTTGTCTACATTGTCATTAAAATTAAATTTTTCATTAAAATATATACAAATGAACAGACACAATAAAAATATTCTATAAAAGTTCTTCTAGTAAAATGTGGCTAGAAGAACATTTGTTTCTCAAACCTCTCCTCTTTTGCAGAGTACATATAAGAACATAAGAACTATACAAGTATTGTGAGTTTGTGTGTGTGTGTGTGTGTGTGTGTGTGTGTGTGTGTGTGTGTGTGTATATACATTACACTATAGGTTATTATTCATAGTAAATATTTTTCTTTTTATATCTTTTTTGCATTTTTATTAATGTAGCTGTATATCTATTATACAAACAGAAAAACCTTAATCTGGTTAATATGCAACAAAACCTGAAACTGAACGACACATAACAGTGATACAGGCTGTATAACAGGTAATGAAAAATGCAGTGTTTTAGTGAAATGTGGCTGAAAAAAAAGCATACATTTTAAAAACAGAACCTTGTATTAAGTTGAACAGTTTTTTTTTACTATCAATACATGCATCCCAATGAGTTAAATAAATGGAATAAATAAAAAAGAATAAATGTTTATTTATAGTCTACAAAAAAGTCATTTGTGGAAATTATACACCAGCAAAATTATCGCAATGGATAATTAATGTAAATTAATTGAATTTATGATGTTCATGCTGTGACCTTGCTAGAAACAGGTAGTAGAAAATCGTTCTAATATTTATACAGAGGTATTGTAATTTCTGATTAAGAGTCATAAACGACTTATTTGTATGCATCCGTTCTGCATTGAAACAGCCTGGACTGGATGGGGATTTGGATTTCATATTAGTGTCTTCAGCTAGTGCAAGTGGCATTCTTAGTGCTTATGACTAGCTAGTGCTATGCTGTTCAGGCGGTTCTGTATAACTCAGCTCTGCTCTCACAAGATCTCACATTAGACTTCTATTGTTTTGCTAAATCAATACGGAATGTTTGTCTTGCTACACTAACACTTAATATTTGGAGCATCTGTCCAATGCAAACGGCACATATTAATATAGAACTGCCAGATCCACCATCTTATGAAAAAAATTGTCTCGGCATAAACATGCCAGAAACTGTAATTTTTATATGGAAAATGACAATGTTGAGACAAGGTATCGATACTGGCAGAATATGTCTAGTTTAACAGAGACATGCCTTAGCGATTCATCACGGCTGAAACGGCAAGGCGACACGATAGCAGGGGACAGGCTGCGACGCTCACTTACCGCCACGCCGTCCGGGGCGGCGCCAGCAGACAGGCGCTTCTCCCTCTGCACCAGCTTACTGTTCAGGGCCCTCTTCAGCTCATTGATGCTGGCCTGGTGCTTCAGTAGGACTTCCTCAGACTTATGGAGGAACTGAGGTGGAGGTATAAAAAGCGCACAGATATGATAGCTGTGCTTGCTCGTTATGGTGGCTGTGCTTGCTCGTTATGATGGCTGTGCTTGCTCGTTATGATGGCTGTGCTTGCTCGTTATGATAGCTGTGCTTGCTTGTTAACACTTCCCATACAGAGACATAAATCCTTACTATAACAGAAACAGAGCAGCAGGATCCGACCAAAAGGCAGAGTGACGATAAGGTGTTCAGGCACTGCGATGATTACACTGGGCCTGCATGTCCCTTTTCATCCCATTATTTCATTTACTTTTCCTCTCTCCTCACTGATCTGCTTGCTGATCCTGAATGTTTGGCGGATTATAAATCAGCATGTTCTGATTTCCAGCATGAAAAGAACAGACGCTGCACTGATCTAATTATGCTGCAAAGATATAATCTTCAGTAAGATCCCAGAAGGGCTTAAAGTGCTGCGAGACGCCTGGCAAAATCTCATCAAGTGTTTTCCCCCATTCCCCGTTTTCCATTTCCGCCGTGTCATAACAGTATTCGCAATATAAATCAGTGTCAGGGCAAAAACTGCTGTGTGACTAACTGCGTGTACCGTCTGTCCCTCCTCCTGCTGGACGGCAGGGGCAGTGCAGAGGAGCAGTACCTCTGGTTTGTGACGTGGGGTTGTCTCCTGGTCCAGAGAGAGGGAGGGCCAAAGTGGGACGAGGACAGCAGCAAGGTTAGGGTGCCGGAGGGGCCACGGAGAAAGAGGAAACAGAGTGAGATAGTCATAACAACACGGGCACATGGACCGGCTATAATCCCACAGGACACATTCCACCCACTGGTTTAAAATGAAAACCTTTTAAAGAATCTATTGATTCCAATATGTAGCCTGTTTCACTTAAGTGTCAATCAGGGAACATAATTATTTCTCTTTATGTGATGAAGAACAAAGGGTTAAGAGGAGCACGGAATAACCTTCCCTTCTACCTACAATCTACTGAATGCGATATGACTAAGACAAAGATATTTATTCATCTCATTTCTCAAACTTCCACCAACTGTGGTAACAGCTTGCATTTGCTCACAAGCAAAGCTGATGTGGCAAGACATGACAAAATATTTACAGACCTATCTGTTTAACGACCGTGTGGAGTTACGGCCAGCTCTCCGACCAGTCCGTACTGTACTCTACGAGAACTTCGGTCGTGGAAATAGCAGCACAATGTCTCAGCATCAAGCATCTCATCACGTATCACCCTTTATCACTCTCAGTCTCGTTCCTGCAGTCACTCAGTGTTCACTACACTACAGTGTTCACCACCTCCAAGACCACATATTTTGTCTATAAACTTGTCCCCATAGTACAAGATGTCGGCGACTTTAATTTTTTTGGCACATAATTTTTTATAATTTTTGCAGATTGTATTTTAATGTTCCATAATAAGTTAGAATTATGCAAATTAAAACAAAGTTATCAAATTGGAATTTCCTTTAGACCTTTTCTTTATTCAGAATACAAAAAAATTACTACCTGTATTACCTGTATTTACAGTATGTAAGCCTCGGTAATATATATTAGAGCAGAGTTCCTCTATTCTGTTTATTATGGGATGGGGCACACTACTGATATACTGGTAAGGGGCGGATCCTCGCTTATTGACCAATTCGCTTAACATCCTAGTCGCAGGAACGGAAGTGAGGAGTGTCTGTGTTCAGCTGATCTACTCTGAAACATACAGCGACGTCACGGGATGTTTGTAAGGAGGAAAAAAAAAAGCACAGCACAGAACGTCTACCGCAATTCCACATGTCTGCTTGCAGTCAGCTGACTGACCGCTGACTGAGACAGAGCAGGAAACACAAGACGGACAATGGCACGCAAACATCCAGGCCACACTGCACCAAAACAAAATACCTCCTGTTTAGCGTCAGTGGGAGTGTCAGTGTTGTCCTTCGGCAGCAAAGGGGTTAAAAGGGAAGGCCGTTAGTCAGGGACTCATGTCAAGGTTCAGCGTAATCTGGGCTAAACAATACAGCAATAGGGAGCGATATGTGGATGGCCGCGCTTCCACTACTCCTGCATGCCCGCTTACACTGGAATCCTCTTCCTTGGGCAGGCACCTTCACTACTGCATTTCAGGCAGGCACCTTCACTTCTTGTTGTTTCCAAATTCATCATAACTATAAGGTACAATTCTCTGGGAGGAGATCTGTTATTTATGGGAAACCTAGATTATTTGCACAGTGGGGGATTTAATATAACAAAAATCCAGAGTTCATGTCCTTGTCATAGAATGTTCCTGTGAGAAAAGGGGGTCCTCACTGCCCCTCTCGGTAGGCATGGGGTCATTATATTATGATATTACGGTAAGCGCTATGCTGCACCTGTCCCTGGATCCCCCTGTCTGTTATAAATAGGAGTGTTCTGGCTTTTTTTGTTACATCAAATAGACCTCAGATATGTACACTCATTTGCTGGAATACTGCATAACCATATATTTTTTTACTCACCAAAACAACAGCGGCGTTTGCTTATACTGTGTAATGGATTTTTTTATTCCCAGTACCTGCTCTGCCTCTAAAAAGGGGACGACACTGATTAAGGTGCCAGTGCAGTGACACGACCCCCCGCTGCGGCTTTGACAAAGTTGCTGATGTGAAATTTGATCACAGCAAAAGTGATTATGCTACAGTTTTATCCCAGTTATAATTAGTCCACTTTCGCATGGCAAGAGAGCAAACTCCTGGGGCAGACAAGGCCGAGTCCATCGCCCGCACAACGCTTCTCTTTGTTTTACTTTTTTTTTTTGGCTCTGGAATGTGTAAACTGAGATGCTGAAAGACTGATAGAAAGGAGAAAGTAAGAAATAAAAGGAAGAAAAAAAGAAGAAGAAAGAAAGAAAGAAAGAAAGAAAGAAAGAAAGAAAGAACGGAAGGTCACGGAAGAGGCATTGATTAGTATGATTAGTGAAGGCGAGGGCTTTGCAATACCGCAGTCAAGAATAATCAGTATTACATTATTACAAAAAGAACTTGCAGGGGGAAACCAAAAACTAAATGCAGAGGGATTTATACACGTCTTAATGATGCTCCAAGCTACCTTCAGCTCCTTGCTCTTAGGCGGTGTGATGGCCATCTCCTGGTCCTGATCCAGGTCATGCTCTTGGGTCTGCTCTAACTCTTGGTTCAGGTCGTCCACGGACAGGTTGTATGTGCGGTCACTAGAGCTGCGTTGGGACACCCCGTCCTGGTTCTCGCCTAAGGCAGAAGCTGGGGGGGGGGGACAGGTGCTGAGGAAGGACAAGCCAGGCGGCAGAGAATCTCATCTGTGTCTGGACAGAGGAGCTACGAGTGTGGACTCAAAATGTAACGGTCGGCAACAAAGGAGAAGCCCTGCTCTATTCAGCCTGAATAGCACGAATACAATATCCAGTTAAACATGTAAATACGAACTGGAATCTGCTTGGAATAAAACCTTCCGACGTACCGACGATTGCCGACAGAAGGAGAAGTTTAAGGACTTGCACATCAGAGAAATGTTTTGTCGGTTAATCCATCAGAGAGACTGTGACAATGTCCCATTCAGGTCGGCTACTCACCCCCGTCCAAGCTGCGACACAGCAGGTACCTCTTGCTGGTGGACCGATCAAAGTGGGGGGCAGGGCGGTCAATTAGCGCGCTGGCTTGACGGGTCTGCGCCTGTGTGCGTCCACTGTACCGAAACTTGGACCCAACCACAAGGAAGCCTTTGGGGGGAGGTTCAGGAGACACCAACCTAGAGAGGGGGGATTTTGCTGTATCTACAACTGTATTGTAATCAGTACCATAAACAAGTAACAGGTGTATTTTAGCGTTTTCCCGACTTGTCGGAATGACGAGATATTTTATAATGAATTCATCACATGCACATCACTTCTCAGCATGCTGTGTGACCTTTGAGCTAAAAGGTAATTTGCTGAATTTGTTCAGTGGGGCTGATTACTGCTGACAACTCATGCCAGCATTACAGAAACGACATTAATTTTATGATGCAAACACAGAGGCTGGCAGAGCAAGTGCATAAAAACATACAAACATGGAAAAATGCTATAGTGCTTTACACACCCATTCCAGTGTTAAAAAACACTCCAAGGTACACGGCCAAGGGAGAAAAACACAAGGAGGTATCAAGAAGAAATGAAGGCTGGAAGTTTAAGTCGCTCCAGTAAACAAAATCACGGAGAAAAAAAAAGGGATTTTTCTTCCAATGAGCTCCAAGCCATCGTCGAGGGCGTCCCATGCTCCGTGACTCAGCACAGAGGATAGCGTGTGCAGCAGTGCGTGTGGTCAGTGCAAAGAACTGTGCAGTGCTGTGTCTACCAGCACAGCTGAAGCAGCAGCGACCAATGCATGGCTGTGCACTGGGCAGAGGCGGATCCCCACCTGAAAAAGGTGTGATGTTCAATGCAGACTTTCCACAGCCGCTTGGAAGCTCTGTGATTGGGAAGCTTGAAGCCAATGGTGCTTTCAAACTGCTCATACTGCCGGCATGAGAAAAACACATGAACATAAATCAGCACCATATGGCAGGACACAGATGTACACAGGAGGATAAAAAAAATCCTGGCTGGTTCAGAATCCTTTAACTGAGCTAAACTACCAATGCACCTTTGTTACAGCGTCAACAGCACAGCAAACAAAACATTAATAGCAGTTAATAACACAAGTACGTTTGTTTGTGCCAAAATGACACCACCTCTGATTTCATGTATCATTAGTTGTGCAAAAAAACAAGCCTAACGACAGTGAAACCGGGATGCATTTAGACTATGACGGTGCCTTCAATGAAAGTTTTCATTATGAATTTAGAAAATATATTTTATTTAAACATGCATTCAAAGCATTAAAGACAGCTAGAAGCAGCATGGCCATTGATTAAAGCGAAATGTCAGGGCCACTGGGCCTTATTCCAGACTGCAGGACTCCAGGGTGTCTGACAGATAATAGAAATCACAACTCAGAGATAGAGGATGTTCCCTAAGGTCTTCTGCCCTCAAAGCATATCTGCTCAAGGTGAGAAAATATACTTCCTTCAAAGAGGTGTTTTTGAAATGTTATTCTGGCTACTAGTCAATTCAAACGTACACCATGGTTCCATGATCATTATTAATATTATTTTTAAATATGCTCTTGCTTTGCAGACACTATTCCAAAGTAATTCAGAATATTACTCATTTATACTGCTGGGTACAACAGTAGAGCACATAAAGGGACTTAGACAGGCAACCTTCCGATTGTAGGTGTGAGGCCCTCAACGTAGTATAGAAAATTTTATTAAAATATTTTATGATCGACAGTGCTTACTGCATATTGCAGTGATTCACATTTTTTGTCCATCTGGGCTGTGAGCATGGCACTGGCTATTGGACACACCTGCCTTACCAACTGCACTTGCTGTTATGAAAACCTGAAATTGCACAAAGCCTGTAGGACAGGGTTTGAATTAGCGATGAATATTTAGTCTTCATTGTGATTTAGGGCCCCTATGCCAGCTGCCAGGACACAAACTGCAAATTCTATGCTCACAAGTAACACAAACTGAATGACATCATAATATATTTCCTCATTCACTGATAACTCAGCAGGCAAATATGCGGATTGTTTGACATTCCTACCTCTCCTGGCCGAATCTTGATGTAGAAGTTGCTCCTTTTGTAGGAGATCTTGAGAATCTTAGGCCAGGCAAAGCGGTTGATCCGGAGCCGATCTCGGTAGATGAGCAGGCCGTTGGCACTCACACCCAGCATGATGTCAATGCACTCTGAGTCCTGTTATGAAAAGGTGCATCATGGGAATTAATGGCAAGTAGCATAAGAATGCTGCGATGGGTTGGCGCCCCATTCTGGCCTGTTCCCTGCGTTACGTCCGTAGCCTCCAGGATGAGCTCTGGACCTCCTGTAAACTTGACTAGGATATGTGGTTACAGAAAATGGATGGATGGATGGATGGATGGATGGATGGCATAAGAATGGACAACAAAAAAATCATAAGGAGACCACATCACAGGCCATAATATAACATACAGTGGCTACTTTATTAGGTACACCTAGCTAGTAATGCGCCACTTGTGTCTCCAGAACTATTTTAAGGGAGGGATAAATTGTGCATCCGAAGCTTTTCTGCACAAGACCGTTTGATACCTTCTTGTTAGCTGTTAGAGTCTGGCCATTCTCCTCTGACCTCATTAAAATGGTGTTTTCTTCCAGAGAAATGCAGCTGACTGAATTTTTGTTGTTGTCGTTGCTCTTTATTGCACCATTCTCTGTATATCACACCATTCTCCGTAAACCATTCTCTGTATATCACACCATTCTCCGTAAACCATTCTCTGTATATC
>JAODKF010000116.1:29218096-29238781 GCA_026779585.1 Mormyrus proboscirostris | reverse complement strand
CAGCAGCATTCTGAGCCAACTGAAGCTTAAGGAGGAGCTCGAGAGGGAGTCTGAGTGACAATGTGAACAGCAGCATTCTGAGCCAACTGAAGCTTAAGGAGGAGCTCGAGAGGGAGTTCTAGTGACAATGTGAACAGCAGCATTCTGAGCCAACTGAAGCTGAGAGGGAGTCCAGACAAAATAGAATTACAGTAATCAATACGGGATGTGACCAATGCATATATAAGAATGGCAGTGCTCGAAGGTATTAGAGATGAATGATGATTTATATTATGGAGGTGAAAATAAACACATTAAGTAATATTATGAATATGTGATCTAAAAGTCAAGGTATTGTCTAGGAAGACACCCAAATTCTTTACCAGAGGGGACTGAGATACTACAGAGCCATCAACTGTCAGAGAGAGATTATCAAATTTGGCAAGAGTAGATTTAGAGGCTATGAAGAAAACCTCAGTTTTTAAGTTGAAGGAAATTGGGGGGAAACCAAGTTTTAATCTCAACAGAGACTTTGAAAGAAAAGTGGGTGGAACGAGAGAATCAGGTTTAGTAGATAAGTAGAGCTGGGTGTCATCTGCATGACAATGAAACTGTATACTGTACCACATATCCAAAAAATATTTCCAAGAGGTAAAAGGTAAATGATAAATAAAAGAGGCCTCAAAACAGAACACTGTGGAACACCCCTAGCAACTGGAAAAGTCTAAGATCTAAAAGTTTTTACCTGGGAAAACTGAGTACAACTCAAGAGGTAAGAGGCAAACCAAGGACGACATCAGTGATTCCAATAGACACCAGTCTGTCTAATAAAATAGTATCAGAGACTGTATCAAAGGCTGCCGTCAAATGAAGTACCACCAATATGGATAGCAGCCCAGTCGGTGGCCATTAATAAATCATTTGTAATTTTAATCAAAGCAGTTTCTGTGTCTGTGAAATGGACGATGGAGTTACAACGACATAATGATATAAGGGCGTCTTTATTGCTTATTTGATTACAAATAAATACAAATAAGTACCTTGTTTCATTGAGTTCTTAGGTTCTATTAAATACAATGAGAAATCTTGATTTTTAGACATTCAATTACGAGGGATATCCAGCAAACACATGAATAGAAAAGTTAAGTTTAAATAGCTGCTAGTGCTATGTCCTAAATGCTGTCATACCATAGTCAACAGGGAAGCTGAACATCATAAATGGAGGATCAGAAAGGGAGATCACACACTGAGATCTGGGAAACCAGAATCAATGATTCTCTATGTCTCTCTCTCTCTCTCTCTCTCTATAACAAAGACAAAAATCTCAGCAAAAAGAAGATAAAAACCTGTTAGCACTCTCGCAATGGCACAAAAGTATATTTCTATTTCAAGCCAATGCGTTACAGACCCAGACTTCCTATTCACAACAAAGTAAATAAATACTGAAGTCCATTGCATGCAAGATTATTTTTCCTGCCTGAGTAATGTATCTGCCAAGGTGTAAGGAGATACTTCAAGGCCTGATCCTCTTAGCTCCTCACGTTTTTAAAAAGATAGCGGTATATATATATATAAACATATAAGTCCCAGCAAAGAAGCAAAGAAGGCCTGTGTACCTCAATCCCGGATTCGTATTCTGAAGCATCCAGTAGAGTCACTTTGAAGGGGACTGTCTTTGCCCGTTTTGATTTTCTCTGGGGGGATTTCGAGGCCTTGGTAGGAGTTGTTTTTTCCGAGGCATCATCCATGTCCCCAGTGTCGTCGAGCAGCTTGGCCTCGTGATCCTTCAAAGGAATTGAACTGACGTTAAACCTCAGATACAATATTACCAGGGGCGGCCACCCCTGTTGCCACCCCACGTCAACAAAGCCGGTCAATTGATCCACTGGCTACCGCAACCCCTGCCCCTCTAGTCTGGAGTTCTTACCCCACACACTGATTAGTGGATTATTGACATTACATTTACAAATACAAATATAGCTGGTCCCTGACGGCCAGCCCAATCAAAGTTTTCTGCAGGCATCACTGAATAAGCGTATCAAGCTGATTGATTTAAACAACACGGTGAACTGCCAAAGTGGGGTTTCCAGTTGTATCGCAAAATAGCATTTTTTATCAATGTTTACAGATAGTGATGAAGCGTGCGAATCGTAATGGGCCAATATTCCCACCTACCTGATTGGTCCTCATGCCTTGCAAAGCCTGTGAGCCACCAGTGGCTACCTTTGCCTCCGGGGGCGCCTCTGTCACGTTCTTATCTTCTGACTTCAGGCCTGTCACTGTTGTCATAGTAACTACGCACAATCCTGGAATAATTGGGAAAATAATAACCGTTTCAGTCCAGAAGAAAGTCAATGGGCTCACCTGTAGCATGGCCAACTCCATTAATGAATATCTGCACAGTCAGAGCAGCGTGGCGAAAGGGCCTACCCCTGACTGAAACTAACTGAGCATGAAATTGTCAATGTGGCAGAAGTTTCACAGGCAAAAGAACTTCCAAAACATCCTGTTTATCTTGATGACCTACATCCATCATCATCACACTGTTACTTCACAGAAGACTAAAAAGAAATTATGATCTATAATCTGTTTATGTTCGTGTATGCAGAACATGCTCAGGAGCTGCCATAACACAGACCTATCAATTCTATCATGCCATTGACATCAAACCATCCTTCCAACATTTCTTCAGTTCTTTCAGTTGTTTCAACCACAGCTGCATATCGCCCATTGAAATTTCAATCTCCTCTCAAATATAACGGGACTGAATGGCATTCTTTCTGTGGTGATTAAAGCGGCAAAAAATTACATTCAATTACAAAACAAAAATTCAACAGCAACGACTCTTCCAAGAAATCATGACCCGGCAGAAGATACGAGCACGAGAACTCCAGCGATATCTTCCGCACAATGATAAATTGGTGCGTGGAGTTCAGTAGAAGAAAATAATTCCTACATTAAACGCTCATTACAAAGTCTGTGGATTATCTTGAGTAACCAGGTCATGATTTCTGGTAAGAGACATGCGCCTGCTGGTAATCCAGGGGAACTCTGGCTATAGCAAACATTTAGTGCATGTCAAATTGACCCCAGTTCCCCATTTGATTTGATCTGATATGTTTTTCGGTAGGGGTCGTTAAGTTTTCCCTTAGACATACCTCCATCTGCTCAGCTCTCACCTTTATCCTCGTCGGCATATCGGACATACTCCATAAAGGCAGGTATTCAAAGAAACCCACCACTTCAGAGGAGAAAGGTCTTGCCATGTTTGAAAGCTGCTATGTTTCTACACTGTAGTTCTCATTCCAGGGCTTCACTTGTACCTGGGCAGTCACTGAAAGCTCAGCCTAGCTGCACTTAAGCCTAGACGTCTCCTCGACAGCTGTGTGTCTGTTGTGTATTATCTGCCTCGCTGATAGGCCATTTTGGACAAAAGTGTCGGCTAAGTAAATAAAAGTAAATGTAATAGAAATGTCTGCAGTTTCCCTTTATTTAAAAAAGAACCTGAAGGACACTTTCCTGAATATGGGGAATGAGGGAGAGTTAAAACAGTAATGCTACACTTCGGAATATCGTCATTGAGACTCACAGATATTTCATTAATTGCAGGTTTACAGTATCACAATACATATCAAGTCAATATACTGTCATTTCACACAAATGAAACGTAACTGCATTTCTAGAACAACATCTAGATCAAAGAACAGTTCATCAATATATTCAACAGTGCACAACAAAGACTCCATGTAAGTAATCAGTACAAGTAGGTGCATGACAGTGCATATTAGGGGTGTAACAGTATTTGATATATTATCGAAGGGTACGGTACGCCCCGAACAGTTCGATACGCCCACACGAACCGTTGTATTACAATAGGCCTGTCATTTTCGGAATCGGCGGAAATATAAAACAAAAAAAAAAATCTGTTTTCCGAAACAGATACATAAAACTGGGGTTGTCTTATTTTTTGAGGGATAGAATTTAAATATCATTATACAACAGCAGATGGTGTAAATTATCAGCCTCCTGGCTTAAGGTAGCTGCAAACTTCAAATGTAACCAACGTCGTTGCAGCAATATGACGTCATCCCACCCACTGTCGAAACTTGTCTGACAATGAGACGCCGTGCGGTCGGTCAGCAGCCTGCATGCTTTGTACCGCATGATTTATCTCTAAATGGTGTAATCTAATATGTGTAATACTGTTAACCATCATAAATGTCATAACTGTGTAATGTTTGATGTGGAATGCGTGCGTTTCATTAGCGTGTAGCCGTTAGTATAATGTAAACAGTTGGCTTCCTTGTCTGGACTGTTGCTAGTATTAAACCGATAGTGGCTCTTAATAAAGAGTATGTTTCATTTTAAAAGAGTTGTCATCTTCTTTATTAAAATGACTCAAACATTCGCCATAATATATATTTATATTTATATTTTTTGCTGTTTTTAAGTTTATCTGCTTCATCAAAAACATTCTGTGCTCTCCTGGGTTGTGCAGTTTGTAATATTGATTATCTATCGGTTTTTATTTACTGTGCTGCGATTGCCTGTGGTTGCTTTTTGATAGTGACATGCCTAACTCACATGTTCTTGTCAAATAAAATTATTTTTCTTTATAGAGAGAAGAGTAGCCGTAGCCTTGTTTCAGAAAGTGTTGATATGCTTATCTTTTTACAAAGAATCTCACCATAATGAAATAGGCATCTCATTAGGGTACCAACTTGATTTTGCACTTTGTGTTATTTTCATTTTTAATATTGCCTATACAAGTATGCACCCCATTTATATAAAGCAGAGAAGACAACCCACTTCTAAGCTGTCAGAGCTTAGAGAAAATGCTAATATAGAATGTTTAGACAGGTAGCTCACTTGATGTTACACTTACTTTTATTTTTTAGTCCCTCTACAGGTACTGTATATTTTATGTATATTAAAATTGAACATACAGAGCACCTACTGTACAGGTTATCAAAGTTAAGAAACCTTTTTATTTTTAATGTGTTTCTCTTCTTGATTTCATACAGTAAAGACATAAATTTAGCCTACTTAGTCATGCAGCCATTCTTCTGAATGGAGAGTTGTTATATGGAAAAATAAAGAGTTGTTTAGGTACATGGTGATGTTTTTATTTTCTTTTGGGCCAGTTACAGCAGCCCAAAAACTGTGATCACGCTATATGTATTTTTTTTATCTGCATTTTTAAATCTTGGTTTAATTCTGGATCTGCTATCAGAAGGCTGCACTGCGAGGCAGGCTGCTTCCAGGCTTAGAGTTTATGAAACAGCAGTACACTAGAACAAAAGAACAAGGTGAGGCAGGAGACACTGGCAATAACCAAAAATCAGCCAGGAAGAGGGCAGAAGCAACTTGCTAATGCCAGAGTTGACCGTCAACTTATCCGGCATTGCTTCATGAATCGGAGGGTGACACCAAGCGACCTTCGAAAAGAAGGGGAAACATTAAGTGCAGGTGTGAAGTGCACAGCTAGGACAAGTTGATAACAGGCTCCTACTGTAGAAGCAGGACTGAAGACCTATAAAGCAAGGAAGAAGCCTTTCATCGATGAGAAACGGAAGAGCCAGACTGAAATTTGCAAAAAAAAACATCTATATTTTACACAGGCACATACCCATAAATTGAGAAAGGAATGAAACTGAAAATTTTGCTGTGGTCTCTTAATTTTTTCCAGAGCTGTATACAGAAATGCAGGAGTGACCTGCATACGCTGAAAGGTTTCTGTTTCCGTCTTGTACACCACCCCTGTGTTAGTTCTGTAAGTCTGTCATCTAAGTGCAACCCATGGCACTTGTAGGACTTCATCACCTCCACATTTTCACCGGTGCCGTTAACAGCAACACGGGGCCAGTGGGGGTTTGACCACAATCCCCCTTTTCATCTTGCTAATGTTGAGATACACACAGTTCAGTTTGCACCACAAAGTCCTTCAAAGGATCCTGTATTCATCCCCCTGCCTTGCACTGACGCCCCCGACTGCTGCTGTGTCGTCAGAGAATTTCTGCAGGTGACATCAGTCAGTGTTGCAACTCTGTCTGAGATATTAAATGATGAAGAGGAAGGAGAATGATACAGTCCCCTGTGAGAGCCCTGTGCTACTTGTAACCATGACTGACACACAGTTCATAAGCTACACAAACTGTGGTCTACAGATTAGATAGTCCATTATCTGGGCTATGGTGAACCTGTCCACCTGCATTGAATTCAGGTTCTCCAAAAGTAGCCTGGGTTGAATGGTGTTGAGAACACCAGAGATCAAAGGGCATGATCCTCACCGTGCTTTCCTGCTTATCCAGATGGGAGTACGCTCACTTCAGCAAATAGATGGCAGCATCATTCTTCCAATGCGATCCTAGTAGGCAAACTGCAGCAGGTCCAGTGCTGTTTTGACCAAGGGATGGAGGTGAGCCGGAATAAGGGTATACTCACAATAGTCTATTCTTCCTGTGCCCAAGCACGTTTGACCTCCAAAGTCCAAGTCGTTCGACTAGTATGATCGCTCCACAACATGCCCAGGTACAGTACACTTGAGGAGGTGGGCCAGAGCACAGATAATCACACTCTAGCACATTATACATCTAGTGTGATTGCTAACCATGCCCAAGTACGCAACACAGACATGTGCCTTTTTTATAGGTAATATAAGAGCCAGTAAAGGTTACCACAGTTTCTTCTGCTTCCTTTCGTTCATTTACTCAATAAGGTATTACTGAATTTTTTTCAGTGGTTCAGACATACTGAGTCCATGGTTCTCGACGGTGAGCAATATATAGTGTTAGTGATGTCTGTAATAGTGTAATTAGTACCGGGACTAAGGAAATATAATACCAAACAGTTTTCAAAAATGTGGTACCATGGTACCATTTCAGTACCGATATCCCATGCAACACTAGTCTGCATCACTAAACTATGAGATATTTGGTAAAATGTGGGACTTCCTATACGTGCGGCAGAAATAAATAAAAACTGCTGTGTTGCATACACGATAAATCTGTACGTCATTGTGCCCAAAACAACTCCAAGTAAACCATAAAATTAGGACATTAATCGTGCTGTGTGGTAGCACTTTCCTTCTTGTATTTTCTTTAACAACAATGATGATGAAATCATGCTCAGGCCAGGATCATCAAGTGCAATGTGAGGACAGACGAGCAGGGGAATGGGGAGTCATGGTTGGGCATGATACGAGGCAACCAGGTCAAGCGTGAGTACGACCTAAGCCTTTCTAGGGTCTTCATTAGATGTGAGGTCAGGGCCACTGGTCTTGCTAGTCATCAAGGACTTCTGGCTGTCCTTTATTAGGGACTGAGACAACATAGGACGTTTTCCACACAAGTGGAACCCTTTATAGGTTCAGGTTCCGGTTGAAGATGTGCTATAGAACTACTCCATGCTGCTCAGCACATACCTTGGGCACGTTCCCTCCGCACCGTACTTTTGGTATGGTGATTTCGCTACTCTCCCTTTTGCATTGATTTCTGGTTGAGCACCAGCACCAAAAGTTTCAGTACATAAAGAACCAAACCAGCTGGGGGTATTTTTTTGGTACTTCTGTACTTTGGGGTGGGGCTTGCTTCCTTTTTGATGGATCATGCAAATTGACTGCCTCTGCAAAACGATACAACCAGCAACTTGAAAAAGTTACAAACACAGAAAACAACGATAAAGAGTTTTAAAAAAATAAATAAAAAATAAATGGAAGCCTGAACAAATGAAGTGACCCAAGCTTTAATTGAGATCTGGTCAGATAACAGATTCAACAAGCTGAAGACGGCATGACAGTTAATAATACTAGGCCTACACAATATTGGAAATGTTTCAAATATCGCAATGTGATTTTGTTGTAACAAACACTGGGATAATTATAAAGCAAAATAAATGTATTTCTTACAAATCCATCTAAAAGTGATTTAAACGGCAATGATTGTCTTGTGAATGCATGCAGTGCTCAGGTAAACTTTAGGTAGACTTTAAATTGAATTTCTTAAAAATATACTTGATAATCCTGAAAAGGAGATAATCATCAAAATTGCAAAGTTTGCTAAATTTTCTTATTTCAATGGCAGAGTAAAAATCTTAGGGAAACCCACCCATACTGCCATACAGAATGAAGCCTTGAAAAAGTCTGATCTCGGCCTAACTGACTATTGTGGCTCTTGCAATGTAAAGAACTGCATGTGCATAACATGCGATGTTGGTATTAATATCGCACATCATCCAGCTCTATAGAATACTACAGCCATTTTTTGAATTCAGTACAAAATACGCAACCTCGCATTGTGATGTCATTCTGTGGTGGTACCAGATTTTACGCCAATGGAAAACCAACACAAAGAAGTACCACACATTTGGGTTTAACACACTGGTACTGTCCCAGCTTGGTGTCCCGGTGGTCTGGTTGAAACCTTCGTTTTTTCATTCCCTTACATTTCCTAATCACTATTACTCTGCCCCAGCTTGTCCTCCAGCTCCTTCCTGTGCTCTGCTTTGGCCTCTCTGATCCACACTGTGAGCTCCCCCACTGCCCACTTCATTTCTTCCTTGTTTCCAGCCCTCAAGGCTGCATTTTTTTGTTTGAAAACAACCTTCAGATCACTGGTACCCAAGATTTATTCTCAGGAAAGCAACAAACAATGGTTTTTGGTATGAATGACTGAAATGAATGTGCCCAGAAATGCAGTCTGTAAGTCCATCGATATCCTCACCATACGGTTTGCATAGGACATCCCAGTATGTAGTCTCAGAATAGGGACTTCAAGGTCTCAGTTGCTTCCGGTGATCATTTCCTCACTGTCATGGTATTAACTGGATGCTGTTGGACTAGAAGCTTATAAAGTTGTAAGAGGTAAACCAGGGTAAAATCCGGTTTGCTGAGTGAGGATGAGGGCTGTGAAGTTATACAGATTTCTAGCACTGGTAAACGGAAGGTCCAGTGTCCTATTATCCAATGTGTTAACACTGACAAACTGATGAATGTGGGTTCAGTTGCAGTTAGGGAGATCTGCTTAAAATCTCCAGAAATTGCAGTGAAAGCACTGGGGTGCCAAGTCTGAAGACTCCTAATAGTCACATGCGTGACGTTACACACTGCGTTGGTAACAGCCAAAGGAGGACCGTAGGCAGCAGACAGAATTGCACAAGAGGACCTAGATTAGTATGTAGGTAAAACAAGAGTTCTGTTGACCCTCCTTCTCTCTTCTGATCTCCTCACCTGTCTCTCTATCTCCGACCTTTTATTGTCATCCCCATTGCACTGATGTAAGTGACCCACGATCTCCACCCCTATGTTAGCTTCACTTTATGCTTCGACGCTAACAGAAAAGTCTAACTCGTCTGCAGTTTTCCGCATGACATTACATTCTGTGTATGGTTGTGCGCACGGACTCCTGCATTCATTCTACATTTGTTATTGCACGCAGACGGGCGCAGTGGGTGCATGGTGTACGGAGGTATCGCAACAAACACAAATACAACCACACCTTCTATAGCTGTTCACCAAAAGACCAAAAATGCCCACAACCGTCACTACAAGAACTTACTTCTCTTCTTCTGCCACCTACTGGAGAAACACGGGCAAATTCCTTGCACATGCGTAGTCGACGTGCACTGACACACAAAAGTCCGCTAGACCCAAAATCCGGGCTGCACACATACAGTCAACATGGAAAACCACGATAACAAAATGTACGTCTTTCACCCTGTGTGCAGACTGTAACAGTATGAGCTCTGCTCATGTAAAGACTGAGTGAACCTCCAAAAAGCAGTAACTTCTGCAAAAGCCTTTCAATATAGTGCTACAAAAATGAAAAAACTCAAACAAAAAGCCAGAAGATACCACAGCATAACAAAACTGTTATGCAAAGTATGGAAACACTTTGCTCTGTACAGCCAAGTTAAGTCGTGCCCCCAGGTGCATCGCAGGCTCAAGCACCTGAATGAACTACTGCATTTTCCAGGCCATTCAAAGAACACTAAGAAAGAGGAAGAGATGGGAAGGCACACGGCCTTGGTGGGCTTTTTCGAAAGTGCGGGTTTTGGTGTCAAAAAGGAAATCTCTGTCTTCCTGCCCCACACTGTCACTGCCAGAACTGGACACACTCCAATAACCACAGAGGTGTCTATTTCACAGTCAAAAAGGACTTCCCCAAAGCTGCCTGCATTTAGCTATCCTTCCAGGATCAGACACCGAGGTTGCTAATGAGCTGCACGCGCCATGAAAGATTAAAATCACCAAATGGCCAGCGGCATCACACCTCTTTGAATGTAACCTGCACTCCTTCAGCAAATATCTAACAACACTAAAAATGAAAAGCACAAAGTATAAACACCATATAAAACATTAGTATCATGAATAGGAATAATTATCATTTTATTCAAGGGCATAGAATTAGGGGAGTTTGGGGCTGATTTGGTTCCTACCAACGTTGAAACCAAACACTCTTGATTTTCTTCTTTTCATCGTCCTCCTCAGTTCAGCCATGCACATCAAGCTTACTTCATGCTACTCTGATGTATCAATCCTAAATCTTTAAGTTTCTCTTTTCAGGCACGCAACGTTATTCCAGCTTTATCTAGTATCGTCCTGCCTGATCTCTTGTTGAGTGATTGGATTGTTCCTTTTCCCTATCAATAACTATCAAAAGACTATGAAAAACTTCACGGAGCTTAAATGCATTGTAAAAACTGCAGCAGAAATCCAAATCGTCATGAAAACATTTTTCAAGTCAGAAACTAGGCCATATCACATTCACTCGCAACAACTATTCTCTTACCGTCTCTGGTATTATCATCCTTTCAGAAGGATTCAAACCCCATGCAACAGATATCTGATTCACAAATTCAAGAGAGAGAGAATATCTGAAAATACTTTTATTATCAAATATTTCTCTCTATTTCTCAATCTCATGTTCAAAATTGCGATTCCTTCAAATGGAACACAGAGGATTTAAGGTTATCTTGTCCTTTACTTGTCATAATATTTGAACCACTGATATGGTTATAGTGACACATCTTGCCACTGACCCTACATCCTGTGGTTTTGTGTGTCTGTGTATTTAAAGCGGTTTGTGTCAGTGAGTTTTGGCTACAGTATGCTGAGTGCCTGTGAGAATACAAAGATGGATAAAGGGAAGCACTTAGCAGATGGTTTATCAGCCGGCTGCCCAGAAGTGATTAACATGAGGCACTAAGTGCATGCAATCAACTTTCAAATGTTTGATGAAAGTGATGGAAATAAACTGGTTTTCTAATATCCACATTCAGGTTTACATTAATAAGCAACTGGTAAACTTCCCAATCCTCTGCACCACAGCTATTATAAAGGAGAAAAACTACCAAGAAGAGGACAGTCTTTTCCTGTTGGCAATAACTGACATAGGAAATACCCCTAGGCTGGGTACTCAGAAAGACCTGTGGGGAAAGCGCTAGAGTGTGTCACTATTTAAAAAACAAAAAAGCCAGTAAAATGAAGATATCAAGGCCTACTAGTCTAAAAGATTTATTTTGAGTGCGACCACAGCTAAGGTGTTTCATCTCAAGAAAGATTTTTGCTAATTACATTCATTATTTCCATTATTTATTAATTGTACGTGAGCTTAATTTAAATGATACAACATTAAGTATTCTGTTGATCAGAGGACTATCAGTTATCAACTCGCTCTGTTACACTATAGCTACCACGAAATATTATCTGCATTCGATGTGAGGGATTTTTATACAATTTAAGCAACTCACAAAAACCTTCATCAAAAAAAAATCTTATTTTTAACTAAGGAAGACATAACATATAGAATTCATATGTTTCTTAGGATAAGGAGACAGGTTGTACCATTGTACTTTAACTTAAACTTTCAGTTTCAGCTAGGTAGGTCACTCACTGTACAATTTTTACTGATTTTATTGAACAACTTTCAGTTATGATAAGTGCATATAAAACCCCACTGTCATAAAAAAAAAACCCGTGTTTTATCAGAGAAGAACAAATACGGGAGGGTGCATTTATTCAAAGGCGAATGCATAAGGTAATCTAGGCGAATTTGAATTGTAAGCGCGTTTATTTAATTGGAGTCACGTGATGGGTGTTAAAACGGATGTATAATAGGTTATATTATAATATAAAGGAACGGAAAATAATCTATTTTGACGTTCGTCATATTAACTTTTTTAAACATAATTAGGTTTTATTTGAATTTCTGCGCAGGATTTAAGCAAAATGTACATTATGTTAAATACTGTTTCCAGTGAATGGATTATTCACTTGATCTGAAAAGACGATGGACTCGACGATATAATTTTAAAGCAACCTCGGATTTTCATGAACTAGTTATAATTAGCTTTAGGTTAAGTTGAATGTATTCATATTGTGCATTCGTCTTGTGTTAATTTGCCCATTTACATACACCAGCAGAAATGTACAGAGAACAGTATTTGCAATCGTATCTATTCTTCGGACAGATCGAAATAATTGCTTTATGAAGACAAAAAACAGTATGCAAAGAAAAATGTACCTAACAATTTCACATGTGTGAAATTAATGTCTGCTTTGATGAAAGCATCACATCCTATGGTTCTGCTGTCTTGTTGCAGTGGTAAAAAGACCCCGTAGAGAATTCAACATGACATCCACATATCCAGGCCCCAGATAAAAGAATGCCTTTAAAATGCAAATGGATGTTATTTTAGAAGTGTATCAATGTGTTTGTTCGTGCAATTTACCTGAACCATTCAATCGTTCGGGATGTCCTTTCGCTACAGGCTGTGGCAACACGCCCCTAGCATGGCACCGGTTACGGCGCCACCATTCAATACAAAGACCGCAACGGGCTATAGCGGCGTAAGCAAAGACGACACACCTTAAACGCACGTATAACACAATGCCAGGCTGTGACAAATTGCAGTACTCTCCACTTCGATTTTTGCGAAGCCGGAAACAAAGATTTGGCAGTGTAATATTTACACATACCGGGTGTAAGCAGGGAGCAGGTTAATCTTTTCCAGGAAAAAGCGCCGCTTGAGACGTTCGACATACCAGCAGAAAATTGGGAAAATGCGTCGCTGTAATGTACTTACCTTGTCAGGTCTGGCTGTCAGCCTTTATTCCAGATGTGGACCATTGAGGTTACAGGCGAGAAAAGCAATCCCACGCCGCCACAACCTCCGCCCCGCCCCGCCCCGCCGTTCTCCTCTCCTCTCCTCTCCTCGCAGGAGGCGGTCATAGAGCCGCGTGCAGGACCAGTGTGATCTGCGGAGGGGGGGCGCGTGCGGGGGGAGAAGGAAACGCAAGAAAATAAATAAATAAATAAATAAATACATAAATAAATAAATAGAAGCAGAACGGATTATACTGCAACTTTATAATACCTAAATATGTGTACGTTTAGCAATGCTTCTATTGGCAGATGATTGCGATCGCTTTTATTAATTGCGACAGTATGTTTAATTATGGTTTTGCAACAGATATGAATGAAGGATTAACCTACATGAATGAAGACTTACCTTTTTTATTTACTGCAGCGCCACATACGAAAACGACCGAGATCGTCTCAATCAGACCCTGTTTCACTTATTTAAAAACGCGGATTCAATCTCGTATTGATACATTTTTTCGTTAAACGATTAATGTCGATATAGACAGGCGATGGATATGCCAATTCATTATTCATTTATTTGCTTATCGTACGCCCTTTCATTGATTAAGTTGCATAGACTTTTACAGACATGTATCTATATGTATGCATTTTATGTTATTGTGTTGTTTAAAAAGGAATATAAAACTGACAATTTAAACACTACACCTACTTCCAATGAAAAGATATATGTACATATTTTATTAATAACATTTTATTAAATTAAACATGTCTAGCATTTGTATTTTCGTTGGTCCTCATAAGCATTGGTACCCTTAATGAAAAATTACCAAAAAAGGATATAAAAGTAACATTATTCATTAGCTAGATTTTACACTCAGATTATGAAAGAACTTTAGCCTTTATTCAAAGAAAAAAAATCGTCACGGAAAAAATCTACTTTTTCTCAATGCAATCCTGTCACAATCATTGGCATTTAGCATTAGCATTCAGAGCACCGCCCCTTTTGCCATGACAATACCAGCGATACTTCTCTTAAAATGCTGGCAGAGGTGGGAGAGCATGTTCCAAGTGTCCTGAAATAATTTCTCTTTGAAAAACCTCTCCAGATCCCTGTGAGTCCTTGGACCTTGTAATGTCCATACAACATTGAATAAATATGCAAGAGGAAGCTGAGAACTGCAAGTATCGCTCTGTTTATTCATAAGGTATCTTATTTAAACATCTACATCCAGATTCCTTGCTAACCAAGTCGTGTAGTCGAGAGGGTTTTCAATAACACAGGTTCTTGTGTAACCGATCTGCAGCATTTCTGTTTAAGCAGTAACTTCACAGATTACATCTTCCCCACAAAGATCCATCCATCCATTTTCTGTACCCACGTGTCCTATTTAGGATTGTGTAACCCTTGAGTAGTCGGTTCAGTCATAAAATACCCCAGTGCTAACACAATCTACACAGAACAAAGTCAAAAGCTTATTTTAACAGCCATGGGTGGAAAGCAGGGAATAATCACAGTTGGGCTGCCATGTATTCAACATTCATAGCTATGGACAGTTTGATGACTGCAATTCACCTCAGCATATTTTTGGATTGGGGCGGGGTGGAAAATGGGGGGTGGGTGGGACTTGAAGGAAACCCCATGGTGACACGAAGAGAGACTCAAGCCATGGTACCTAGAGATGTGAGGCAGTGGCCCTAACCACGCCTCTGGTCCAGCAGTCTTTTACTTTTTTAATCTTTGCATAACTCTTGAATACGTGACTCAGACGTATTACATCCTACTGCAAACACAATCTACATAGACAAAAAATAATTTGAACAGTTATGGTCAATATTCATTTCTGAACATTTCTGGACTTCTCACAATATCCCAGACATCAATATATGCCTTGTGAAATTTGCATGTCTTGTTGTCCGTATTATTTCCGTCTCTCACTGAAACATTATAAACACAGCCTCAGAACTGTCTGGACAAGTGACTATGACTGTCCCCTGTTTGTGTATCACCATGCTTGCTTGGCAGGTTTCAGTCCCTGTCATTGCTTGATCATTAATTGGCACCATCCTCTGCTCAGCTGCTGCTTTGGGTCCCACAGATGATGCACTTTAAATACAAAGCTCTCATCATATGCACATGTAAACCTTAAGATTATTTCCTATATTAGTACTTCTGTATTTCTCTATATTATGTATATATTTTTAGTTATTGTAACTTTTTAGTATATTGAAAGATTTTATTTCTGTTGACTTATTCTTAATTCTATTTTTGATTTGATTTGCTTCATTATCTATGTCTAAGGGTCGTTCAGGGTACATTTCACTACATGTTGTATGTATGTGACGAATAAAGTATATTGTATCTTGTATCTACTAGGTGACGCCAGTTCCTCCTGTATTCTGCTCCTTGGGTCGTCTCTACAATGTAAGGGCTTGAGGTCAAACTGGGCCCTTGCATAACCACTTGTGTCCTCAGCTTCCACTGGTCATCCAGTTTCATGTATGCAGTGTCCTGCAGGCTCAGGGGCCGAACTGGCTCATCCAGTCTCATGTATGCAGCGTCCTGCAGGCTCAGGGCCCGAACTGGCTCATCCAGTTTCATGTATGCAGTGTCCTGCAGGCTCAGGGGCTGAACTGGCTCATCCAGGCTCACGCGATCTTACTGGGGCCTCCACCACAAAGGGGCCTGTATTTTATGGGATTGGCCCATACTGGAAAATAAAATGCTATGTCTGGTCTTGAACAAATACTGGAATTGATTTGCCCCATATTATTATGTCCAGACCAAAATGCAATTTATTCTGGACCCCGAATCCAACCCCGCACCCGGGTCAACAACTGCACTGTCGTTGAAAGTTATAGGGGGGCCAGCAACCTCAAACTCTGTTAACGTACCTCTCTCCAGATTCAGCAGTGGAAGTCTCCTCACAGCGCTCCTGTGTTCCCGCTTGGCCTCACTACCTTCCTGTCTGGTTGGTTTGGATCTAAGTTCTCTGGCAAGATTGGCAGCATTGTCCAAGCCTGCCGGCCCATCAGAAGTTCAGCCAGGCTGCCTCCAGTGTAGCAGAATGGTGTGGCTCTATATACCAACAGTACTAAGATGGGGTCTTTCTGCTTAAGAATCTCTTTTGCAATCTGTACAGCCCTCTCAGCTTTCTCATTAGTCTGAGCATAGTGTGGACTGCAGGTGGTACGGATGAAGTCCTTGAATTCCTCTGGGACTAGGTAAGAACCGTCATCAGACACTATCACCACAGGGATGCCAAGATGTGCAAATGTGGCTTTAAGCTTCCCAACAACCTGCACACCGGATGCCATAGATAAGTGCAGAATCTTTAAAAACTTGGAATAGCAGTTTGACACTACTGTAGCAAGTAGGATTGTCCCTTATGCTGAGATAGATCAATTGCCACATTCTGCCACGGTCCAACATGCAGTTTGCTTCTCAATAATGGCTCCTTCCTTGGTTCGCTTCCGCTCGTTTCACGTAACTTCTACTGCTGAACTATTCTTGCGATATCTTTTGTGATTTTAGCCCGGTTCGCTCTCTTTCCGCATCTCACTCATTCTTCATCCGCCATCATGAATTCATGTGTTTCTTTCCTTATATTTGTAGGCATCACAATACAGACGCTGCCCAGGTTATGAGGGTCCATGTGACGATATTTCAACTTTATGATTGGATAAATATTTTTCACTTTCAGTACATTATTCAGTAAATTACACGAGATGTTCAACATTTTATTATAAAATAGCCTTTGTGTTAATAACTTCACCCAACTGTAGGCTGATGAAAGTGTTCTAAGCATGTTTTCTAAGGTAGGCTGGGCTGGGCTATGATGTTTCTTAGCTTACTGTGTACTGTATTAAAATACATTTTCGTCTTACAATAGGTTTATCGGAAAGTAACTCCATCGTAACTTGGAGAGAGGTTGTACAATTTCCCCTGACCACTAAGCAATCTGCCTTTGACAAGCTTCCCCTTGTCTGATTGCACTATTTCACACCTGCAGGTACTTTCCCCTTCAAGCTCTGGCCATCCATGCTAAATGAAGCTCAGTACTGACTGCAGCTGTTGATCAGCCTCTTTGTTGTCTTGGTTTCCTGCAGTGCGGGGAAGCTGGAAGCTGACTCATTCTGCGTGTGCTGCCACACTGTCTCTCCTACAGGATCATCCCTGAAATATTGCTGGGGGCCCCTGGATAGAGCGGCAGCCACACCTGGTGTTCTCCCGGCTGCATAGGATGCCACTGCATTGAATCATATGAACCTCATCAGCAGACCCTGACATCTTACTGGGACTTTCTTCTAGACATTTGCAGTGTATCGGAGGGACCAGATGTTTGTGGCCAGTTGGAAGCTGTCCTGCCCACACACAGTACTCCTGAAAATGTTCACATGGCCAAACACTGGCATCGCATTCCTTCTAGATTTGTCTGAAATGGATCTCAGCATCACGTAGCCGTCTCGAACACGAAGCCACCGCTGTCCAATCCTTACCAAGTTGCTGGCATAAGACTACAGAATCCAAAGCCGCTGCCATAAGCCAACGCCACCATAACTCGTTTGAGGTTCAAGGTGCTGGAGTCATTTTCAGCCTCCGGAAAGCTGCTGGCTCCAACTGCTCTGCCAGTCGCTCTTTCAGCAGATCATACAGCAGTTGTCCTTTGGTGGAGATGACTGGCATGTATTTTGGCCAATAATTAACCATTCCCAAAAACCTCTTTCACTCTGCTCTGTTTAGTGGTTGTGGGGATTTCTCTATACCAGCCACCTCTTCTGAATGAGGTTTGATGAATGATGCCTTAGGAAACTGATTTCTTTCTGTCTGAGCTTGTGTGAGGTCCGTGGCCTCAGTTACTATTCTGCTGAGGATGGGGCTGGAACCAGCAATCGTCTGATCTGGGGCACAGAGGCTTAGCCCACTGTGCAACACCCCACCCCCGAAATGAGCGATGAAAGCGGTCAGCTTGCTCCTTGCCACGAGAAGAGGTGTTTCTTATAAGCTGATAGCAATATCCAATGCTGTGAATACTTATCAGAATCACTGCATTCTTTCCTCTATTGTTGGAAGCACATAGTCCTTAACTGCATGGTTCAATCTCCTGATATCTAAACAGCACCGGACTTGCTTTATGTTAGGCTTGGAAACCGGCACTGTGACTGCGCACCCCTCTATGGCTGAGTCACTTTTTCGATGATGCCTTTTTCCCATCTGCACTGGAATCCGCAGTGGAGTCTGCCTAGCCATGTGCACTGCATAGGGCTGAGCATCTGCTCTAAGCACCAGCAGCGCTGTTGTTCCACACTTCATATGCCCTTGATCCACGTGCATTACTAGGCCCATACTGATTACTAAAGGGCAACTTATGAAACTACAGTTGTTCCCTTTTATCACGGATATGGAGAAATGGTACCTTCTTATCTCTGTATTCAGGATTAGCACCGAACCAGCTTACATTTCATCTTATTCTCAACTCAATAATCTGTTTTTGCCGACTTGCCTCATTACTTACCTCGTCCATGAACTGAAGCTGTTCAGAGTCCTCAGTGATGTTACTCACTGCACGCTGTTACTGCACGCACCCCTGCCCTCTGTCCTCTTTTGCTGCTCTATTTGCACACACTTCCAAGAACTGTGCATTTCCTTCTATCAGCATGCTGTGTCCTACATTTATTGTACCTTTCATTGGTTTTTGATCCGCCACCGTTACTATATGCCTGACCCCTTTTTCCTGTTGCTGTCCGCTAATACTAACATTAGCCTCCTGTTGTTCTTTATCTCTTATTCCTTATATCTCTTTATCCCAGAGGTGTTCATCTATTTTACACCCCAACTCACAATTATCCTATAGCACATACAGTACCCCGACACACACCTCTGCTTTCTCTCCCAGTAGTTAGTTTCTCTGGTAAAATCCCACTCATTTGTGCATTAAATTTTCTCCTAGAATGGGGTATTCATCAAATTTCTGCAACACGCTATCACAATTTGTTGCTACGTACAAATTATGAAAAATCATGAACAAATATAATTGCTACTCAAGATAAAAGATTGTTAGTTAATTGCCATTACAATGACAGCTAGAGTTCTCTTAAAATGCTAGCAGAGGTAGGAGAGCAAGAGTGATAATTAATGATGAACAAACATGAGATCAGTATTTCATTTGTGTTATTCACGAATTGTTCCTTCAGTAGTTCAGAAAGGTTTACAGGATTAACAGATATAGTAAGAAATACAGTAACTATTTGAGATAAAACATGTGCCACGATTCAGTAATGGTGAATTAACATGAGATCAATATGTAACTAAGACTGTTTGTGGTATGACATATAATAATATATGTAATTACATAATATTATATTATGGAAGTAAAGTATTACCACTTTGCCTTGTTATATTTCTCTTGAAATTCAGAGGAGCTGAATATCTTTTCAGCCTTACATGCCATCGCATAAACGACCTCACCTTCCTGCTTATTCACCTAACAGCCACACTGTACTTAACTGCTTCCACTGTGGGCATTCACAGCTGATCACAAAAATGAAGTCCGTGAAGTGACAAATAATTTTGCTTTTTCGCAGCTCCTGTGTCACTCACTACGTCTATCCAGTCAGGTTCTCCTTCAGCCTAATATAATTTGCCATGGGATTTCATCCAACTAGCCAGGTTATGGGATGTGAATAAACACCAGGTCGGTACATTGTGCCCAAACATTTCACAGTTGGTTTAAATATATATCACATTGACAGAATGCAAAATGATATCATATTTATAATTTACAGTGGTTCAACTGGTAAAAGTTTGGATTCTCTGCTGCTCATGGGGGTGAAGGAAAAGCTTTCTGAGTGATTTGCTGTCAACATCAGGTTCCACAAATGGAGAAAGGCCTGGGCAACTAGAAGTGTGTGCCAGCACATTCCGCTGCTGGGGAAAAGGAGAGGCAAGAAGATAAACACAGACTCTCATTCACATTCATACAGTGTATTCAGGATATATCTTCACATTAAATCTGTCAAACAATGTAGACTGGAGAAGTCCTAGATTGAAAAGAGACTCACAGTTTTTCATTTTAGCCCAGCTACTTGACATACTTAGTGCTCCAGGTACAGCTCATCTTATAAATTACATAATGGAGAAGCAAAATAACGCTCAATGCTTTGTGACCTTGCTCGAGAATATTTTTTAAATTCTAATTTAACCAAAGTTTGCCTACTAAAATTGGAAAAAAAAACACTATATAGTTTGTCGGCAACTTACGACCTATGTGACTTATTACTAATTGACTTTACAACTGTTCCAAGCCCGCAGATATGTGGCTACAACTGCGCCACATCTGCCAGTACGAGTGCATGACAGTTTCCAACCCCAACTGCCAGCAACAATGAACTAAGAAAATGCTGATAAAAAGGTTAAGAGCTTCAGCTCTTCTGCGAAGGCTGTCCACAAGGTTTAGGAGTGTGTTTATGGGAATTTTTGACCATTCGTCCAGGAGAGCATTTGTGAGGTCAGACACTGATGTTGAATAAGAAGGCCTGGCTCACAGTCTCCGCTCTAATTCATCCCAAAGGTGTTCTATCGGGTTGAGGTCAGGGCTCTGTGCAG
>JAODKF010000116.1:29205066-29217996 GCA_026779585.1 Mormyrus proboscirostris | reverse complement strand
TTATTGATGCTAATTGTATGCCCCCTCGTTAGATGTCGCGTGCCCCCCTGTTAGTCATGGTCTGGCGCCGGCTCTGCATCCACGTTCTTATGGGCCTTGCTTTGTGCACTGATGCACAGTCATGTTACAACAGAAAGGGGCTATTCTCAAACTGTTCCCCAAAGTTGGGAGCATAAAATTGTCTAAAATGGCTTTCAATGCTGCAGCATTAAGAGTTCCTTTCACTGGAAGACAAGCCCAACCCCTGAAAAGCAACCCCACACCATAATCCCTCCTCCACCAAATTTGACACACAGCAGTCAGGCCAGCACCATTCTCCTGGCAACTGCCAAACCCAGACTCATCCATTGGATTGCCAGACAGAGAAGTGTGATTCGTCACACCAGAAAACATATCTCTACTGGCGATGTGCTTTACACCAGTGCAAGTCCAGTGGCGATGAGCCTTACACCACTGCATCCGATGCTTTTGCTTGGATGCAGCTGCTCGACCATGGAAACCCATTCCATGAGGTTCTCTGTGCACTGTTCCTGAGCTAATCTGAAGGCCACATCAAGTTTGCAGGTCTGTAGCTATTGACTCTGCAGACGGTGTGACTTCTGCACACTGTACGCATCAGCATGCGTTGTCCCCGCTCTGTGATTTTTACGTGGCCTACCACTTCCTGGCCGAGTTGCTGTTGTTCTCAGTTGCTTCCACTTTGTTATAATACTACTACCAAGCAACCCTGGAATATTTAGTAGCAAAGGGAATTTCATGAATGGACTTATTGCACAGTTGGCATCCTGTCACGGTACCACGCTTGAATCCACTGAGCTCCTAAGAATGACCCATTCTTTTGTAAATGTTTGTAGAAGCAGTCTGCATGCCTAGATGCTTGATGTTATACACCTGTGGCTATGGAAGTGATTGGAACAGCTGAATTCAATGATTTGGAGGGGGGTCCCAATACTTCTGGCAATATAGTGTACATATGATTCTTCTTGCATGTAAATTAAAGGCCTGAATTATGACCAAATTGAAATCAATCAACAACCTGCATATGGGATTTCCTACTAAATTATTTATTTTGCTATATAGGTACATCCATCCATTTTTCTAGCTTTTATCCTGCTCAGAATGATGCTCACAAGGCTGGAGGTGCACTGGCACAGAGCATCTGCTAAATAGGAAAATATCTACCCCTACACAGGATACCAGTCCTTCACCGGTACGCACAATCATAGTGTACAGGAAGTTAGAGACGCCAGTTAACCTGAATTGATATCTGGGCTGCAGGAGGGAACATGCACAGCACAGGAAGAACATGCCAGCTCAACTGTCCTGCAGGCATGAGGCAGCAGTGCTATCCGCCGAGGCAAAACACCATCATTACCTTCATCTGCTTTATGACGTCAGTCTAAAAGCATCTTATAAGTCTAATAAGACAGACACGATTATACAGGCATGCCCCATGTTACACATGATATCTGTTCCCTAAGTCTGTCTCGAATTTGTAGGTAAGCCGGAAAATAATGACACATTACATATTGATAACAATAATGATGCGGTAACAATTAAAGTAACTATATATGGTACTTTAATACTGTATATCTCAAGCTGCTGAACTGCTGAAGGTCAATGTTTTCATGAGTGTCATAAAGTAGTCTGTGCATTTGATATCATGAACCATTATATTTCACCCAAATTTTTTATATAATGAGAAACAGACTCCTTCTTGGTTGTATTTTTTCCCAACTGCTGCCCAACTGTGGATGCAGGCAAAATATGTGAGCTACATGCAGCAGATGAGGACCCCAATGACCCCAAAGACTCCAGGCGTGTGTCAGTCAGCTGTCTCACATGCATAGACCTCTACCCATCTGCCAGAGAGATGATGGCATTTCTAACAAATCACATACTAAACTCCCTTATTTTTGCTGCAAAGAGCAAAGTGGAGCAGCAAGCATCAGGAATCAAAGAATTAAAGAATCAAGGAACATAAGAACATAAGAAATTTACAAACGACCGGAGGCCATTTGGCCTATCAAGCTCATTTGGGGAGAACTTAACTAATAGCTCAGAGTTGTTCAAATCTTATCTAGCTCTGATGTAAAGGAACCCAGGGTTTTAGCTTCCGCTACACTAACAGGAAGACTATTCCATACTCTAACTACACGCTGTGTAAAGAAGTGCTTCCTCAGATTTGTTTTAAAATGTTCTCCCACTAATTTCCACCTATGGCCAAGAGTTCTAGTATTTAAACTAATATTAAAGTAGCCATTTGGCTGAACAGCATCCAGACCTGTTATCATCTTATATACCTGGATCATGATCCCTTAATCTCCTTTGCACGAGGCTGAACAGATTCAGCTCAGCTAACCTCTTCTCATAAGACATTCCTCTAAGGTCAGGAATCATTCTTGTAGGCCTACGCTGCACATTTTCTAAGGCAGCAATGTCCTTCTTAAGGTATGGTGACTAAACCTACACACAATATTCTAGGTGGGGTCTTACCAAGGAATTATATAATCGTAGCATCACCTCCCTTGACTGAAACTCCACACACCTAGAGATATAACCCAACATCCTATTGGCCTTTTTTATTGCTTCTCCACACTGGCGAGAGTGAGACATAGAAGCATCAACATCGAGATCTTTCTCATAATCAGCTACCTTTATTTCAAATATCTGTACTTTATATTTCTGCTCCCTGCATTACATTTGTCTATGTTAAATTTCATCTGCCAGGTATCGGCCCAGTCGCTAATTAAATCCAGATCCCATTGTAGCCTCTTCGCTGCTTGATCAGTATCTGCTACACCACCCACCATGGTGTCATCTGTAAATTTAACCAGTTTACTGTATGTATTGGTGTCAATAATGTAAATTAGGAACAATAGTGGTCCTAAAATTGAACCCTGCGGTACCCCACTATGAACACAGGCCCACTGTGACATTGTGCCTCTTATAACTACCGGCTGCTTCCTGTCTGTTAACCAATTTTTGACCCAAGCTGCTACAGTTCCTAAAATCCCTGCAGCTTTGAGCTTAACTAATCTACTTGAGTTCTTTGAGGAAGCTACAAGAGAAATTGATCACAAAAAGGCCTATGACGTGACCTTGGATTTCCAGAAGGCCTTTGATGTAGTCCCCCACAAATGGCTCTTGCAAACTAACTCTATCCAACTAAATATAGGAGTTTGTACCCAGAATTTGTAATCTGCTTCCTATGAGGATATGACACCCATCAATACTTTGAAATTTGAATGGCACAAGCTCAATGGATTTCCATTAACTGTTTTTTATACACCTTGTCTGTGCTTCTTGATTCCAGTGTTTGATTCCTTCAGAAAAGGGGATAGAAGTAATCCAGCAAACTATAGGCCAATTAGTTTAACTTGCATAACTGGAAAGGTAATGGAAGCTATAATCCAAGTGAAAATGGTAGATTACCTGGATTCAAATAACATAAAATAGTAGGTTCTATTTAACTCACATATTTAGTTGGACAGAGTTATAAGTATGACAAGACTGAGAGTCTCATTGTATTTGCTAACCATTCGTTCCATTGAAACATTAAAGCAGTTTTACTTCTGATGAATCTTGACCTATTTTGATATTTTTCAGAACAACACAATGCTCATTTCTCAGGAAAAGCTGAGACTATATACAATGAAAGAACCCACAGCGGAAAGATCACAAGCCTCTCCCAGCATCTAAGATCATACTTTAAATTCTTCATGTTCATCCTTACTGATCAGGATAAGAAGGTACTCATCAGCTTTGAAACAGACCTTATAACCATCATTTTATATATATATAAATCCATTTTATATATCTCCAGATACAGGGAGCTGTGGTAGCTATGGTGACACCATTAGCTCCAAGCCTATACAGTGCATGTTTACTGCAGGGAGGAATGTGGCATGTGGCTCAGTGGATTAATCCTCTCTGCCTGTGATAAGAAGGTCACCAGCTCAAGTTCTGGCCGCAGCAGCATAGCTGCAATTCTGTTGGGCCCTTAAGCAAGGGAGGGATGTTAGGTAAATGGCCTTACCCTGCACTCAGACCCCAAATTTCACCTCTGTTTGTATACTTCTGTGTGTCCATTACAAAGAAGAGCAATACAGGTTTTATGAAAACAAGCATTCCAACATGCCTGTATCATACTTGTGAAAATGGCAATTCATCATCATTTCATTTTGCATAGCTTCCCTCGTGTGCATTTTGAATGTTTTTTGTGTTGTTTTCTATGTAATACACATAGGGGTATTCCATCAAGGTCACTAAAGAAATCTGTGCTTAACAGAATTAGCTTGGCTTGAATTAGCGCTGACTCAAACTGAAAGCTAAAGCAATTCCGTTGAAATGTTTCAGCCACACCTTGCTGACGTTAACTCAAGCAAAGCTTGTTAAAATCTTCATTGTGCACAAGCACCGGACACTTAAGCAGCGCAGAACAAACGATTGCCGATATGAGCAATGACTTCACAAAAAGAAGGCAAAATGAGTGTGGTGTTCTTCCCCATGGCTACATGAGTATTACAAGGATGCAATCAAATGCAATCAAAAGTAAAAGAAAAGGGAACACTACCACAATAAGGCAAGGGAGGTTGCATGGAAAAATATTACCAATAGATTGAATGTCTAAATGTTCCTGTGGGTCAACTGGAAGAGCAGACAACTGATAGTCGATTTCTGGTTTAAACCCCTGAAAAACAAGCCCATACCATTATTCCTCCTCCAACAAACTCTATAGTTGATTCAATGCAGTCAGGCAAGTAACGTTTTCCTAGCATCTGTCAAACCCAGTCTCGTCCATCAAACTGCCAAACAGAGAAGTGTGATTCGTCACTCCACAGAACATGTTTGCACTGCTCCAGAGTCCAGTGGCAGCAAGCTTTACACCATTCCATCCGATACATGGCGTTGAGCTTGGTGATGTGAGGCTTGCATGCAGCTGCTCGGCCATGGAAGTCCATTCCATGAAGATCCCAGTGCAGTTTCTGTGCTGGAGTTAATGCCAGAGGAAGTTTGGAACTCTGCAGTTACTGAGTCATCTGAGCACCCAGGGACCCCACTGTCACTTCACGTGACTTGCCACTTCACGGCTGAGTTTCCGGTATTCCTAAATGCTTCCGCTTTGCAATAATACCATGGAATATCTAGCAGTGAAAGAATTTCACAAACTCCTGAATGAAACACCTGAATTCAATGATTAAGAGCTATGTCCCAGTCCATAGTGCATGTCAAAGGCTTTGAGCACCCATATAAAATTCAGAAATGACTCCAATTTCAGGAAAATGTTACATATTATTTTCAGCGAGTGCAATATTAAGAATTAATACCATTCATATTAGATATTTACTCTGTTAACTGTCCATGGCCAAGTGCTAAAATGGCATATGTAATCTATCCTTGTCCTGAACCAATATTCATTTGGCTGATTTTTCTTATTATTACATGGCTGATACTCATTGTCATTTAGTTTATTGATCAGTCAAAATTAACAATATATTTGTGGAATTTCTCAAAAATTAATTAACTCCATGAAGATTTCTTATTTCGAAACTGGCATAGATTTCCTTCTGTAATAATGAAAATAACATGAAAATAAATAAACGGCCAACTGGAACGAATGAATGTTCATTTATACGGTACAGCACATCTACACAACACCCAAAGTGTTTTACAGAAGCCATGGGGGGCCAATTTAACATCACCACTGTGTGGCCCCCACCTGGGTGATGCAACAGCAGCTATTCTGCACCAGTACGCTCACCACACAGTAGTTAAGGTGGTGAAGGGGCAGGAGAGAATTCACCAGTTAGATACAGGGGATAATTAGGAGGCCAGATTTGAAAGGGCCACAGTGGGCAGTTTAGCCAGGACATCAGGGTACCTCCCCTACTCCAATTACAGTAAAATATGGCTTAAAGCAATGAAGAGCAAGAATGAATTTTAATGAAGACAGAATGATAGTATAAATATTGTTTAACCTCTGACCAAAGCTGCCAGTACTCCCCATAAACACCTTATCTGAATTCTTTCTTAAATTATAGTATATATTAACAGATAAGTGTTTTCTGTCGAGTTATCACCATAATTATTATGCTTAATCCTTAACCTATGCATTTACCATAGCAAATGTATACATTAATGGACCTGCACATTTTAATAGAGCAACTCTAGTAAAATGCCTTGCTGATGGGCTCGCGAGCAGAGTGACTGCTGAAAACCCAGCATTTTCATTTAGGTTATGAGTCCATGTATAACCACCATGTCAATATTTCTATGCTTTAAGAAACAAACAAGATCATGTGCCTCACAGGGATTCGGGAATCAAGTAAGGAAGACAGGAGTGTTGGGTCAACGGGCAAAACATTCCTGTGGCTCGCTGTATGTGTCAAATCCAGCTCTGTGTAGCCGTACGATATGGCAGTCAGACACCAGATGTTTGCCTTCCTCAATGTTAGCATCCGTGCTGCAGAGGAACCGCCCTCTCGCAGGTGCTCCAGAGGTGACAAACTGCCGGCAAAGGATTCCACCCCACCACAAGCCCTTTTTAATAACACGATGGTCTCCGCATTCAAGTCTGTGATAGATAGTGGTATGTAAAGACAAGGAAGCTGGTGACAAACGGTGAGCCTACCGTTAATGGAAGCACCAACTCCGCCTTTTTGCACGAATACTCTGCTATAATGTACAAGCACACAAGCATGATTAATAATGATCTGTCCCCGCAGAGGAGTCCTTAGTTCAGCACCCCACACACATTGTGGAAATTAACCAGATACAATATTCATATTCAAGCCGGCAGCCTAATAAATAAATACATGGAGAATTGTGCTCGGATTCTGTGTCATGGCTTGCAGACAAGTTTTTACCAAATGAATTATTTCTGTGCTTGGCTGACACCCTTCTGCAAAACTACTTACTGCTCTACCAGATTCAAAAGCATTATGCAATTCTAAGAAATATTCACAAGCTTGACTTAACCTGCTCTTCGTCAGATAGGGCATTTCACCAAAAGGTGCAAGGTCTCAAAGGGCTCATTCTCATAGGGAGTTAAATCATCAGGTCATTCAAGTGTTTCGTATTAGCAACTACAGCCCTACACATAGCTTACAGGATCATGTAAATAGTAGAACATGTGATGTAATACGTAATTAGTGCGTAATTAAATCAACATACATGTGATGAGGCACAGCATAGTGGCTCACTGGTAGCACTGATGATTTTAATTCTATCCCTGCACTGTGTGTGGAGTTTCACTAGATAATCTTGACACTTGCAGAAATCCAAAAAATTTGGACTGCAGGTAGCCATATTGGTGCCTCAAAATTTCCCATAAATTGCGAAGGTGTAAGCCCAGTGTCATGATCAGCCCCGTCCGATCCTCCTGTGTGCCACGCCCACCTCGTTACCTGCTTGTGATTGTGATCACCTGCATCCTGTTAATCCCTGCTTAGCCTGTGTATTTAGTCCGCGTCTTTCCCCAGTATATCAGATCTGTCATTCTGTCACGTTCGGGTGGGCGAGCGAGCGGGTAAGCAGGCAAATCCAGCCGTGAGTACAGGTAAGACGGGGTTTATTACGGGAAAACAGGGCAGCAACGAACGAGCACAGACACTACAATGACTGATCTGGGAAACCGGGGGAGACGCGGACTAATATATACAAGACAAAGCAAACTGAACAAGGCACAGATGGAAACAATCAGGTATAAACACTAGGTAATGAGGGGGGCGTGGCACACAGGAGGATCGTACGGAGCCGGGCGTGACACCCAGTGATGGACTGGCATCCAGTGCCTTGCGTCCTCTTCTTCCTGGGATAAGCTCCAGGTTAACACTGAAACTCTGGATGGAGGTCGGGGGTGTGGCCAGGGCTGAAAAGGCATAATCATTACATCATCACAGAGATAAGGAGTCTCTATCTCCTGCTGCTAGGCAGAATGCTAGCAAAGGATGAAATACCCCATAATGCCAATGCATCACAGGCCATTCACACATATAGAACAGTGATACTTTATTCAACGTTAGGTGGCAATAGGGTCATTTTTAATATCCCACCTCACTTTCTGTGAGACACACACATGAGAGCAGGTTGTGGGTCAGAGCCCAGGGTTACACACACATGAGAGCAGGGTGTGGGTCAGAGCCCAGGGTTACACACACATGAGAGCAGGGTGTGGGTCAGAGCCCAGGCTTAGCCAGCATCCAGCCAGACCCTGGTCAAAGGTCCAACAGTGACAGGTTTACCCTGCCGACTACAGGATTCAGACCTACAAATTGATACTGCCCTCTACTGGATATAAAAAATGAAATAAATAAAAATAAGGATGGTATACTCTGTCAATTGAAACTTGCTAAATGTCATTGTTGAGAATAACATAGCTTTCTCCTTATGACATATGAAGATTAGAGTATAGTGGTCTGACTGTCAGTCAGACACAATTTACCATGGTGTTCAGGTACTGACAGATGGTTTTGAATCACCTGTCCCACCCATTTACACCCCATTTCGTATGAACTCTGGATGCGTTTTGTGTGTTAGTGTCACAGTATGTTTACCCTGCAGCCTCTTCTCCTGTAACATTATCTAGTACAACAGCTTGTCTGCTCCCATGTGAAATGAATCATTACTTCCCCACACTGCGCCCCATGGGACCTGTTAGCGCCGATCATGACACTCAAGTACACAGTACTTGTAGTGGTATGTTGGACGTTTTTCAAGAAGAAAAGTTCTGGGTGTCATTTAAATTCAACCTAATGTTCAGGAAACCACTCAAGTTGGTTTAGCAGTGTGCTTGGTGTCAATGTCATCTAGGAACTTGAGAAGATCATGCCCCACAGGCCTAGGGTCATCCTGCTGCTGTAAAAAGGTGCCGTTATACAGCCAGGTGTCTGATGACTGCCATGAGATGGCGATCCTTACCAACAAAAAAACTGTGGTTCAACGGCATCCTTAGGCTTTCTGGAACCCCTTAAACAAACAGCAGCCCTGCCATTAATTCCAGCTTAGTGAAGCTCACAACTGCACCCCCAAACTTAACATACACCAGCCCACTTTCAAACCCAATGCACATGCAGAGCCTGAACTTCAACAGTATCATTGGTTGATTGAGAAACAAAATAATTACAATGTTCTTGTTAGTCGTGGATGTAAGAGGATAAACATACCTTTTTAATTACAAAGCAGTGTTTACTCACTTGCCATTACGTAATTTAAAAAGTCTGAATGTACCACATTATTCACTGTGCTAGTCTAAACGGCACACCACTAAATTAACAAAATTGAGAGCTTATCAGAATTCACAGTCACACGATCATGAATAGAAAAGATGTATTTTAGTCATGTTTCCTCAGTAAAAACTATCCTACATCACAAAATAAAATGCTGTATACATCCTCAGTCAGTGTACTTGCAATTCAGCCATGCGTTTTGTTTATAGTCAAATCAGGCATTTTCACATTTTCTTGATCCATTAATTAGTGCTAAATTACCATATCGTCATCATATGAATAGCAATGTTGACAAATGGGTGAATCAGCATTGCTTCCTGGTTCAGTGACTCTTGTTCTTTATTTCTCTCGCAAAGCTGTGAAACATATTTAGTTTTTTTTTTTTTTTTGAAAAGCAGTAATCGGCAGGATTTCAGTTTTATCCTGCAGGTAGCATTTGCCAGCTCCCGAGGGTTAAAAAAATATTAGATGTCTAAATTACATCCCGAGCTCATAAAATCAGACGTCTGTTGACATTTGAAGCATTTAATGAGGCAAATTTCTTCGCTCCACTACCACTGAGAGATTCTGAGCCATTTTTGGTGAATTGTTCTGATGCTCCAAGGTGGTCGCATGATCAGCCGCTAGCATTCCGACTCTTCCGATCTCAGAAGGTTGAGATCGAGATTGTCCAGACAGAAATCCGTTGACCGCTCTCAATGGGAAAGTCACAGAGCAACATTGCACATAAAGTTGCTCTGTGTATCGTCAGCTTCAGTTCTCACCGTAGTCTCTTTGGTTTTACCTCAGTCACTCTCCAACCCTTCAGGTTGGACCCTTCCACAGTGGAAAAGCCAAACGAGCTAGTAACGCACTGAAACTGGACTCTCTTCAGAGTAAAACTTAGTTCCCGTACACCAGTGTAAAAGTGCCATAAGTGTGAGGCATCCTTAAGTGTGTACGCATAAGTGTGAGGCATCCTTAAGTGTGTACGCATAAGTGTGAGGCATCCTTAAGTGTGTACACATCGCTGGTACTCAATAGTTTAATGAACCTCATTTCCCCACAGAAACCAGCACGACCGATGTTGCACATTCAGGTGACTTGATATTGTGAAGAATATATATATTTTTTTTTTTTTTTCAAAAAGGTGGACAGACAGGAATTTGAAACTTGTAATTATCGATGTGATTCTCCCTCAGGAGGAGCTTTTTAAGCCTTTTATAAAATGCACTTACAGACTTTTATAAAGACCAAAATGAGATGCTTTTCAGGGTGGTGTGGTTACTGGTAATGCTGAAGCTCCCAGCAGAAGCACCAGGTCAGGATTCCACCATGAGTTGTCCAGCTTTCATAAGCAGACATCTGTACTAATGGAGGTTATTTAATTCAATTAGGGATATAGTCAAATTACAAAGCAGACAGACTAATGCCCCCAACCCAGAGGTACCAGTTAAGATGTTAGGTATCAAACATACTGCATTACAAAAGAGAAACAGCAAGCCCCTAAGCAGGCAGGGTGTACTGTCTTTTATTCCAGCTGAACAAGCTCCATTTAAAGTCATCATCATATGCGTAAGCAAGTCACAACATCTGCAGGCTGTTCAATTCGCAGGACCCAAGTTCCCATAAACTGCAGATCGAACCCAGAACAGATTGCCAAAAGCCCTTTTAAGCATTTACCCTACATGAATTTAAGGATGCTAGTTAGGCGACACTAGTTATTCACAGTAAGGCTGGTAGGTGACACCTGTGCACACATTGGTGATCATCACTGAAAAACGACACCTGACGACTCACAAAAACATATCACACTCAAGTTTTACATCAATGACGTAAAAAGGCTGAATTTGAATTGAAAATTGTTTTATTTCGCTGAATGTATGAGCAAGAGAGATGCGCTTAACTGAGTGGACAAAAAGGCACACTGTGCTAAGCTGCATCCCATGACGGGGGGGGGCGGGGGGCTCGGAACAAACAGAACATTTCATTATGTCATCATGAGACACTGACAATGGAATAGAATAACAGAAAAGTATAAACAGTTCATTTTTGTTTTGTTTGGAGCTAACTAACAGTTTTCCCAACAAAAAAAACGGAGTACCTTTTACGATTACAATGTTGTCGGTGATAGCTAATTTGATTGAGTGGTGACAGACCATATGTTTACATGTTTACAAACAAAGCCCAGTTCTAAGTTTTAGACAAGCTGACAAGGTGCAGTACAGGAAAGGGTCACCTGCCAGGACATTTGTACATAATTCGGTAAAATGTCGAAAACACTTCAACCTTAGAGTGAGTGAAATCATTAAGAAGCAAGCTGAAAATGCAATGCTCCAGGGCCATTAAATACAGCAACTCATCTTCATTACAGCTAATGTCATCCAATTACATCATTTAATGGGAATCTGGGAGGAGGCTTTACATACCCAGACATCAGATATCAACATTTAACGCAAGTAATAAGTTGTAATTGAGGTCAACCATGCCCACTTATTCAACTTAATGTTCCCATGAAGTGAACCTCTTAAATGGAAAAAAATGAATATTCACTCATTTCTAAATGTTCATTTAAGGGTTTCATCTTTTTACAGCATTTTATAAGAGTCAAACTGCATTAACATAATGCACAACTAGTCCTGTAATCATAATACATTTTCAATAGCCAGTAAGAATTAACAGCATAAGAATTCTTTCCCCTAATATTCTTTATGATACCAATTCAACACAGGGTTTAAAATGTGTAATGATCAGATGACCCATTATTACAGTAATATCAGGCAGTCCCATTGGACAAGGCACCGTTCAGTACATCAGTGTATAAAGCTGCATATATATTTTGAGACCCTCATCAGCAGTAACATGTAATCCTTAGAGTCCTTAAGGAATTTGGCTACATAAAAACCCCACTAGGCTAGAGAGTAGAGATGAAAGTCCCGTGTTTTTTTGCCTTTTTCCCCCCAACTTGCTTATATGTTGGTGTTTAAGACAAATCTATATCTGCATTTCTGTACTGTTGTTCTGATTTAAATTGACATTTAGAAAACATTGCCGTTTACACAATTATTTTCTATACTAATATTAAGCAGACATCTGCAATCAAATTATTTTAAAAAACTGAACCAATCGCTTACCTGTAGCCAAATTTGAACAGAAAAACAAGGAGTTAGAGAACTTTAGGTATTTGCTACTAAATGCAAAAGCCAAAAGTAGCTTAAACAAGAGGTAGGTGTTTCAGCGCAAATACAATTAGGAAACATCACATGGTCTTAAAAAAAGTATAGTTTTAGAAGTACAAATTAAGTAATAACAAGACAATTTGCAGGATGAGTGGTCAATTATCCACAACTGACAAATACATGGGGTAATTCTTAATTCAATATGAATTCAACTGTTATCCACTGGTACTGGTTCTTGACCCAAAATGTGAAGTATAAAGATACCACATTGTATTCTGACCTCAAGAGTTATCTTAAAAGGATGCATAGTCTCTCTCCATATTATGTAAACACACACACACACACACACACAACTCTCAATAGATAACATCCAGAGACGAACTGGAACTGTGATTGTTAATACAGAGGGATGCCTCCTATTTTTCCAAACAACATATAACAAAAATAAATGATTAAACATTTGGTATATTCATCTATAAAGATACAAATCAAACCTTGGTATAGTGGAATCCTGTTAAATTGGGGGGGGGGGGGGGGGGGGA
>JAODKF010000116.1:29157806-29173800 GCA_026779585.1 Mormyrus proboscirostris | reverse complement strand
CGGTGACTTTTACTGGTAAATGTTTGCTTTTTATCCATTTTCTATGATTTCTAGTTTCTACGACATACTAGGTTCTACACTGTGGAAGTCAGAGTGTGTTTTATTGGTATCCAGTATGTGGTAGAGCAATAGGAAAGTAAATTAATCATAGCATCAGAAGAGTACAGTCAAAATCCTTCAGAGCTCCTCTGAGCCAACTACAAGTAATTTGCCTTCAAGGGCTTCCATGGAGGGGCATTCAATATGCCTACAGTTTCAAGTCTTGGCAGAGGATGAGCAAGAGAAAAACATGGTGAGTGGTTCAGTCTTTCTTTCTGATAGCTTTTTAAGACCAGAAGTATAATTTCATTTTGAATAAATGATGAGCCTATCAGCAATAAGGTTTCTGTCAGTTTTCTTTTGACTGTCTTTGTCCAGACCGACGTCAGGAATCTGGCATTTTCCCAATGCCAGCCCTACTGGGTAGCATCCAGATCATTCATCCGGGTGACATGGGGGGGCATCTCTCTCCTTGCATCCTTCTGTACTCACCAAACCACAGTTGACTGGGGCACCAAAAACCCATGTTGACACAACCTTTTCACCACTACAAAACTCACCAGACTAATCTGAATGGCAGAAAAGAATGGAAAGCATTACATGCCATGAGTAGTGAGATTGTGGAATTTCGTATGATGGAAGGATCTTTTGGGAATCTGTTCCCACTCCTCAGACGTTTTTTGAGACAACGCTTAACTAAGCAAGTCGGTTAACCTGGTCCGGAGCAGACTTACAGTATTCACTCACCTAAGTTACCATGGTAGATCAGCGGGGATTCATTTAAGACACGTTGATGGAATGGAATTCTCACTTAAATGAGCCAGACTTGTCAAAATAAGTCAGACTTTCCCTTAATCCTGCTTCGTGGAATATCCCCCTGAAGTTGGAAGACATCCATTACCATTTATGTCAATAACACACCAATTCACTTATCCCCAGATGGTAGATAGTTGAATCATTTCTGAAAAGATTTAAACTGACATTCTTGTGCAATAGTGCTGGACATATGCTGTTACTTGTGCCCCCTCAAGTAAAGTGTTACCAGAGTTTTTAGTTATCATAGAGAATTCCAGTCAAAATCCTTAATTTACGGATCGGTATAAATACGATATGATAGATACATTCTATCATAGTTTTGAAGATGCAATGTATACAAAACTTAAAGACACGCAAACAAATGCTCATTCATTCATATTGTGTATTTTGCTTTCTGACAACAGATGGACAAGACACAGGTTTGAGGTAAAATACATATGACACAGGCAGCATGGGTGGGAAGAGTTGGGCAAATATCAAGTTTTTAACGGAAAATCAAAAAACTGAAATGAAACGAAAACCGAAAAGATCCTAAACTCTACAATAACCAAGAAACCATGCAATTTGGTGACCATAAGCTTTTTTTAGTCTCATCTCTCTCTACAAGCCAGCTGGGCTCATTAATCTCAGACATCTGCTGGCACAGGTTGGATGATAAATTATCATGACACGACCAAATAACCATAATCCTGTCCATATTAGTGTTTTGACAGATCAAAGCAAACTTGTGTTATGATGATGCTTCACTGCTGCATGGACACAATAACGGTGTTTTTGTCATTGATATATTTGTATATGAAAATGTTCCCTAAAGGGGTAACTTTTATACAAGGTATCTTGCATCCTTCCAGTCGCCACACAGGGCCGCAGCAAACCAGAAACTGTTCATTAAATTGTAACCGAGGCTATGGATGAATATGCAGCCAGTCATATATTAAATAAGATCACATTGCAGTTGAAGTTTGCAGAGACACATAGTTTTCTATGGGCTGTGTGGGTCCATCACCACCACTTCAGTCTTTATGTGAGGAGTTCTTCCCCAACACACTGGCTTCCACAATAGCACTGAGCATTTTCCTGGCACTGAGCATTTTCTTCTCTAGTCTCCTATCAATAGGTTTTCTCCTCAACCATCAAAAACAGAAGATTAGAAGCCAGTGTGACCAAAGGCAAAAACGATCACAAAGACACTGTAGAATATATCTGTTCACAGTCTGTGTTATATTTTATTCTTTAGTCATTGAATCAGAAAAAATATCAGCTACTTCTTATGGCTCTTTCAACCACCTATACAGTACAGGGTTTATGGATAATTTTATAATTAATTAATAATTAATGAAATATAACTATAAAACAGATTTTAGTTTTTAGGGACTTGGCTTTATATGAAAACAGAAAAAAATCAGTTATTACAAATTCTATCATTAAAACCTTCAGATGAACAGTCTGGTTAGAATATATTTATATACAGATATGTCCAACAATTTAGCACCTAATTCTCATTCTAAGAAAAATTAACATATCCGTGCCATAACTATGTTTAGTAAATGAAAATAATTATACAATATGGACAAAATGTATCTTTGTATACAATTTATAGGAAATCTACAGAGCTGTAAATCATAGTCATACAATGGAAAAAAGTCCTCTAATTGGTTAACATTGATGAAAAATGTCAGTATTTAAAGTGGATCTGTACTGTGGATTGTTCATTAGTCTTTCAACAAGACCAGTCTGGCAGTTGTCATTGATAAGCAGAAGCATTACATAGGTTTAGGCACCTTTCTCAAACTGCCTGCTCCTTAATTTCCCAATCAGGTTGATATATAAATAACTGGAATTCTGATTCATGAAATATGGATATGGATTCTCACCAGTAAAGAAAGCACGAGTCTTACAGAACCTCCAGGATGATCACAGGGAATACATTGCACAAGGCAGTGACATCCTCTCAGTTACTGCAGCTTCTTCTTGTTTTTCATATAGGCTCCATACCAGAGAGATATGCCGGAGATTGACTACAACATTAAGTTCAAGATCTAGCAGCAAAGAGTTCAGAAGCAGCCGCACTGAACTCTCCATTACTGTCACAGGAAGTTCTCATCACTGGGCACATAAGAGAAACCTTTGAAGGCACTGGAAGTGCTGGTTCCGAGGCAAGAGGACGGCTCGGGGGTGCGGCCCACTGACCCAGGCACGGTCTCTGTTGTGAACTCTGGATCGATGTGCTGCATGTCAGCGGGACCCTTCTGGAGCAGCAGGAGGGAAAAACATCTGAGAGAGAGATCATAGCAGATAACAGAATGCTGTCCTTGGACGGCAGCTTAACTTACCACTTTTGGGTTGTACGGAGGGGTCATCCTTTTATGGTACAGGTCATCCCAGTTTATGGGAGAGAAGAACACATGGTACTTCACTTCAAGCTGGAAAAACAAGTTTACATTGTATATATTATACAATGTAAACAATACAATGTATATATACAAAATGGAATGCAAAATTGGGGTTGTGAGAGGAGTGGGGATTAGATGGGAGGGGGCAGTCCAGGGAAAACACTTCTCAGGTCCTGAAAAGGGGAAACTCAGTTTTATAAAAAATATTTGACTGCAATCAAAAAATGAAAAATGTCAGAATTGCTGTATTATGTTTGGTTACTTAGGGTTAAGGTTAGGGTTGTGTTGGTTTTAAGACTAGACTGTTAGCTGGAATTAGGGTTATGCCCATATAAATGCAAGGACAGTCCCTGAAAAGATATGAATACAAACGTGTTTGTGTGCATATTTGTGTGTGTGTGTGTGTGTGTGTGTGTGTGTCTGTGTGTGTGTGAGAGACAAAAAAGGACATTTTTTCGAGCCCCTCAAGGGAATTCTCAATTTTAATTTTTATAAAAATTTGTGAATTCAATCAAAACACTAAAAATGCCACAAGTCTTGTATTTTGTTTGTTTATTTATATTTAGAGAACAGAATTCAGCAAAAAATTTATAAATTCTGTATTACAGTCTAATTTTAACCCAGGTGGACTTACAATTGCTAGCTAGTTTTCAATTACACAAAAGAATTAGTGTATTTTTTATGTCGATTTGTTTACATCTGATTAAATTATTAATTGATTAATTGGTGAATATTCATTAATGTATTGTGCATGACTTGGTAGTGACCCTAGACAGAGAGCACACTGTGATTTTGTGCAATTCTCTACCTGTTAAACATATAGTGAAGTTGAAGTATTTCAAAGCTGTGCGACTTCAGCACCCACACCTGCGACTGTTCATGGGGTTTCCATGCAGGCATGTGTGACTGCGCGGTCATGTTTTTATCTGAGAAGGTGAGGCACACGAAGCTACTCACAAAGTCAGCGATAGCTCCTAGGCGGTGATGTTGGTCCTTCTGCAGCAGCCCCTGCAGCACATCACAGGCCGCCGTGGTTTTGCCACCAGGCAGGTGTAAGGGTTTGTGTAAGATCCCATCGTACATTTCAGCTACATCGCGACTGTAGAATGGGGGCTGGGGTCCACATGTACACAACCAACCAAGACCCAATAAAAACCTCTCATCACAACAATTCCTCCTGATACACTGGTAGCAGCACGTAAGAACTCTTTCTTAAAAGACCATTCCTGATACTCGGCTGTTTTATTTCAATATGACTCTGAGCCCTTCAGTCATTCCTGCCTCTACAGTCTTCCCATTCATTTTCACAAGCCTTACCAAGCCAAAGAGCATTTCATATAGAACAGCGCCAAGGCACCACCAGTCCACCATGCGGTCATAGGGCTGTTTCCTGAGCACCTCTGGAGCTAAGTACTGCAACAGTGAAAAGGGCTCATTGTTAATGTAGAAGTAGCACGGTGATGGCTGAGAAGGGGCTTCCTTCAGTATCTCTGACCTCTGGCGTTCCACAGAATGTGGATGTGGTGAACTCTGGCTCCATTCCTTCTTTGCAAAGTCCAAAGTCTGTCAAAACAACATGGCCCTAAAGCAGAATGCAAAACAAACCCCAGTGTTAGTCACACGTACAACTAGCTAGCAAAAAATGTTGCTTTTTTTGAGGTTATGGTATCTGAAGATGTAACCCATGATAACAGCTGGATGCTCCGTTACCCCCGTCCCATCTAATCCCCACTCCTCTCACACCCCCATTTCACGTACTTTTCACTGAGATTTACTGCGTTCACAAAATCAAGAGTTTGCAGCCCCCCCTTTCCTTTATTGCGGCCATCTAGCGCTGCTTCAAATTGTCTCACACTGATTTATCTCAAAATAAAATTAGGTGTAGATCTTCAACCAGATGTTTCTGAATTGGTAATTAGGTCAAATCCAGGACCATAAGACTTTTAGATGCCTTGTGAAGTCACCTTTCTCGTTGTTACCACTATGCAGCATTGCTTCAGTTTTCATGCAGCTGCTCTCAAATTTTGATCAAGTCCAAATCTTCACCTATACAATCGCCTACACAATTATTTGCTCAGTTTGCAAAAGATCCGTCAAATACTTTTGGAGATATCATGCTAACGGAATAAGCTCCCCATTTGGGGAATACAATAGCATGTTAATTTAATATTGGTACTATTACGTCTTACCTCTGAGTCTAACAGGATATTCTCTGGCTTCAAATCTCTGGGAGAAAAAACAAGTCTCACAGTAAGTAAAGGGAAGACACAAGTTGAGTGTATAATTGCTGTAGAGGAGATGATACTGACCTGTAAATTATATTGAGGGAATGGAGGTATCCAATGGCACTTGCCACTTCAGCAGCATAAAATCGAGCACGTGGCTCCAGGAAGCATCGCTCCCGCTGCAGGTGGAAGAAAAGCTGAAGAACAGAAAGGTCAGTAGCGACTTAACACCTCCAAAGATATGTCCAGTACCATCTGAACTATGCATCCAGAGCCAGACTCTACCCTTCAACATCCGATCATGTGGAATGCAACCCCTCAGCAGCCCAGGGCGATACCTCTCCTCCATTGACATAGTCCAGTACAAAGTAGAGCTTCTCTGGGGTCTGAAAGGAATAGTGGAGTCCCACCAGAAAGGGATGCTTCAGGCTTTTAAGCAGCACATTCCTCTCTGCCATGATGTTCTTTTGCTGAGGGACACAAACTGCTGATTATACAGCTGGGACAAAAGAATGGGATGTGACAGGAAAGCATAACTGTCACTGCAGCAGGGCAGAAAACAAGGGCCAATTCTATCATCTAAAGACTAGACCGAAAAAAGCACAATGCACTTTTCTTTGTCCTGTGACTCTATAATTATATTCATTCTCATTTTACAAAGTAAAATCAGTGACTTGCATCTTGAGGGACCTCAAACAAAGACAAGGTATTGCCAATTATTTAAAAAATTTAGCAGATGCTTTTGTCTGATCTGACAAGTGAGGATGATATGGGGCAGTAATGGATATGGAAGTGTAAGTATGGCTACCATTTAGACATTAACCAACCTCTTTCTTTTTTAGTATGACTTTCTTCTGCAAGACTTTTACTGCATAAAATTTATTGTCTGATTTCAGTTTGGCCAGTAGCACATGGAGCAGACAAAGACATTGTTACAAAGGGTATCTCTTCCTACTGCACTATGAATCCTTAACCTTCTGTGAGATGTTTCCTCATTATCTTAAAGTGACACAAACTTAATTTAACCTGAATATGTGCTTGTCAGCTGTCATACACAAGGTTCACAGTGTGCAGTATTAAACTATAACATTTGTTATTTAGTAAAACATATGATTTACTCCTCAATCCAAGCAATTCTTGGAATTAACAATTTAATTATGATTGTAAACCATAAGGCCATATACTGTAGATTCTCATACTTACCTTCCCAAATGTTCCTTTCCCAATCACTGATAAGAAATCAAAGTCTGTAGGTCTGGCACTAAATAAATAAATAAATATATATATATATATATATATATTTCCAAAATATATTGAAAATTAATATATTGCAATTAACAGATGACAGATGCTGAATGAAATATGCAGTAGTGAAAAAACACCACTCTATATTTTTAAACAAATCTGCATTTATAAATCTTGCCTCATTCCAGTTACAATGTTTATATTATATTATATATAAATGAATCGGCGGACGAATCGTCAGATTAATCAGTAGATTACTCAGTTATTGATGCAATCAATAGAAACAGCCATAGTTTGAACCAGGTAATTAGACTAAAAAACTTCTCTAAATGGTTTTTCTCTAAAATCTGTAAATGAATAACATATTAAAGCAGGAAAACTTCTTAAATAAAAGTGCTTCTCTTCAGTCTTATGTTTATACGTTAACCCTATCTTCTCAGAGTCACGCCTGAGAGTTACTCACTGGGGGTTGGCCGTAGGTCCCAGGTTGACATCATTAGGAGAGGGTGACCGGGGCTGCAAAACATAAATGTACAGGCAACAGTGACAAAAGGGAAAACTATACCTTGTTTGGTCACCTGCTCACAGCCTTAAGATATGATAGTTTTGCATTATGTGGCCAACTAAAGAATACAGGTATTATGGGAGATTTTCAGAGGTTGACACTTAGACCTTGTGAGATCACCACCATTGCCTTGGTGGAACAAAAAAACCTTCTAAAACCTTCTAAAAAGTCTTCATTGCATCAAACTGTTTTTAGGGTTTATATGAGTTACAAAGGGACTTGTTGAATGAATTTTCCAGATGAATTTTCCAGATCCCTTTACACGTTATGAGGTTTAGATGAGTACTTATAATGAAGTGGAAAAAACTATTCAGCTAACAGTCTAGTCTAAAATCATAAATCAATCAAAAAATGAACTTACTTCATCGCAGTGAGCCATCTTATTGGTCCATTCCATTTCCAGCCAGAAATCACAGTGGAAGATCTCTAAAAAAATAAGACTTTATCCTAGTAGATTAGTCAATAATGACTGGACTAATGTTCTTGAATGAATGTGAAACTGCCAAGTGCAGCTGATACCCTTCTGAGGGGCAGAAATGCCCCTGTGAAACTGGATGTACTGGTTTACGACAGAGAAAACCAACACACCGACAACGTTTTGTAAACGAAGCTGCTAATCTTATAATCAAGAGAAAAAATCTGCAACTTTACATAAACAGAGTTAAACAAGTTCTACAATTTTCATATAGACTTTATGAGATTACATATATTATATAACCATGAATGATGGGTGCGACGGTAAGTAATGTCTTAACTTGAAAATTGCAGATCTTTTTCACTGTTATGACCTAAGAACTAATAACATTTGTGTGCACGCCTTGTCATTTGCGTGCGCACATTTCATATGAAGCAATTTATTAAAATGTTTTAAAAATGTAATCTCCTCTGATCTATCTCACAATTTATATAATTCCCAGGGTAACTTCAGAACATTCAAAACAATGGCATTTTCTATCTTCACTGCACTCTTTGAATACTATTTGCTTGTCATGCAACCTGCAACTTATATTACACCATAGTTTTCAATGGACTATAATCATTAGTAGTCTTGGATTTTCCAAGGCCAATTTATTAATTTTGATGGAATGAATCCTTTTTATATTTTCTTTTGTGCTGTATATTTTCAGGAGTAGCTCAACCTATCTTATCTTTGTATCAGTGTTTGCTCAGACCTTAAGGTACTTTGCTGATCAGCACCTTTCACTAGCTAAGGCGCTGACCTTATGAACCGACCGGCTATAGTCCCGCATTTAACACACCGAAGCAAGTTCTGAGACACATTCTCCCACCAGGACGGTTGTTTACGTATAGTCTTGAAACCATTGCGCGAATCGGCTCAGCTGCATATGAGGTACATGTGCGTGTAGACGTATTATTTTGCTAGATATGAATCTTGGACGACCCCAAGACCCTTGAATCTGACAAATTGGTTTACAGCTCAATCGGGAAACTGCAGATTCAATATAAGGGCAACAATAATAATAATAATAATAATAATAATAATAATAATAATAATAATAAATGATGGTGATGGTGTTTGGGGTGGAAAACCCAAAACGTATATGCCATATAGTTCTTTTTAAAAGTTTTTTTTCACTGCATCAATCCTACAAAACAGACAGTCATGGAAACTATAAAACGTATTAATTTGAAACAACGCGCCTGTAATAGTATATATCTTTCCAAAACCTGCATTCCTGTAATTCTCAGCATTTACCTTCTGCAGAGATCCCCACCGATGTCCCAGGCGGTTCCGTCCACGGCGTAGAAATGGTCCCAAACTAAAGTAACTGGGTACAGTGCCAGGACATATCAGCGTTCCGCGTCATTAACATTCATGCGCTTCGCGAAGGTCAGAACGCTGTGGAAAACTGGTTCCGCTTACAAAAGAATCAATCATTAGCTTAAGAGCAGTGTAGGAATGCTGTGTGCCTTAAAAAATATATATATTTATGTAGAAAGACGACAAAATCGTGTTTGAATCGCATAGTCAACTTCCCCTTTTTTAATTTACAACCGAGAAGAATCATACAGCCAGTGACCAAAGTCTGTATCCACCGTATTTACAATTCAAATAACGCTATGTAAAAATAGAAACTTCTCCTTTCATTTTCTTTTTACTAAAATGAGTCTTCTGTATTGTTATATTTTATGATGTGAACACACACAAAAAAACAAAAGCACCTCAAAATGTCAACTATGCGATATTATATTACTAATTGTATTATTGTCATGTATATCAACAAAAATAATTACTATCACTTATTATTGTGTATTGATTGTACACTTGGCTGTATAAAAGGATCCGGCATTTATTAAGTGCTGGATCCTTTTATACAGCCAAGGGTACAATGACTCCTTGGTAAGGTGACTTATATTGGATGTGTTCGTGACTGTGGTGTCAAATTGTTCACTGATAGTTACAGATGATGCTGGGACATAATAATGGGTGTATGGTGATTATTGTTTTAATGCATTGAAAATCTTACTTACAATGTAATGTAATAAATAAGATCTTAAACATACAGCCAACCAGCCTTGGGGGCTGCACCTTGCTCAGGGGCAGCAGACTGACCCTCCACCTCCTTCAGCTCCTCTGGGGGGGGGGGCAGCCAGGTGACCTTGGACCCCCAGAGGTTTTTTTCCTCCCTACTTGGGAGGTTTTGGTTCCTCTCCTCCATTGTTTTCTGGCTCTCTTTATTCAAATTCTTTCCCCTTTTTTTTCCTCCTTTCACAATTTTAGTGAGTAGTTGTCATTGTTGACACACCACAGCACAACAACAAAATGTGTCCTCTGCATTTAACCCATATGTGACATCGTGACATAGCAGGGGGCAGCTAATTCAGCGCCCGGGGAGCAGTGCTTGGGGGCCGTACCTTGCTCAGGGTACCTCAGTGGTGCCTTGCGGGTCATGGGGCCCAAAATCTCTAGCAGCATTCCTGGTCCAGATACAGTCCAGGAGTTTGGTTCCAGAGTCTGTGCTGTGCATTGAGGTTCCTTTGACTGCCAGGCCCTATGGCTCCTCCTGCTGGTGCTAGACCCACAGGAAATCAGACACGCCACTGGTCTTAACTGTCCCTTAACGAATTTTATCTTGAAAAAATTATGCAAATGTAAATATTTACCTTTTTACCAAAAACACCATAAAATCTAATAAGGTATTATTCTTTATATATGGCTATTTTAAAATCTATTTCATATGGGCATCTTACAAAGTACAGTGGTACCTTGGAACATGAACTTAATTCATTCTAGAAGGCTGGTCGAGTTGCGATTTAGTCAAGGTCCAAGTCAAATTTCCCCATAAGAAACAATGTAAACACATTTAATCTGTTCCAGACCCCCAAATGATTGCCTATTTAAACGTATCTACCTACCTAATGATAAAAAGCTTTGACAATCAATATAAAACTAATACACACATGACAAATCACACATTCAAAAGCGATAAAATATAAAAAAAAATGACAATCCAACACTCCGCCGCGAGATCAGACACATAAGCACCACCTTCAAGTCTCACTGTAATTTTCCTTTTTAAGTTCTGCATTTACTTTCTCTACTTTCCTCTTTGGTTTGCTGCCATCACTGCTCACTGCCATGATTAGTGTATCACTAAATGTACTGTAGATAAAGCACAAAAATTCACACCCAACACAGGAACACAGCTTGCACACGTCAAACTCAGTCATGAGGTATCACAAGACTGAGAGCGATTAATAGGCATCAGCATCCCAGTAGGTCATTTTGTTTCAGCAGATCAGAGACGTGTTTCGATCTGTAAGTTTTAGCAGGTCTGTTTTGTTTTGTTGTGTTCCGAGTTTTTGCCACTAGATTTTTCTCAGATGACCCATTCCAGGTCTGAATTGGTAGAGTTGAACGCATCTCAACCTATACTAGTTTTAGCAGGAATAGCTGAGTTCTGGGATTTTGGTTGCGGTACAAGTAAAAAAAAATTAACAGAACCGTTTGATGTCCAAGTTGGTCGAGATAAGAAGCGTTCGAGTTCCAACATTCTACTCTATTCCTCCAATGCATCCTGGCAAAGAATATTGAGTCAGGTAGCTACTTGTATTTTTAATGCCTCATGGCATAGAGCAGGTTCCCTTAATTTCACTAGACTGTATAAATAAATTCATTTCAACCTTGTAACGAAAATCCATAACTAGTACACAAAGTAATATTTGTTTGTATTTTGCACAGCTTTACACTTTATTGAATGGATTTAAATGCACATCAAAATTCTGGAGAAACCAAAGAGCTTGAAATGAACTTGTGCCGAGTTGTGAGAAGCTGAAGGGCTTCCTGACGTAATTACTGTACCCTGACACTACAGGCAGTTCCCAGGTTACGAACGAGATCCATTCCCTAAAATCTGTCTCTAAGTGGAATTTGTGGATAGGTTGGAAAAATAATAATACAGTACATAATAATAATAATAATAATAATAATAATAATAATGCAGCAATAATAAACGTAATACAGTACTGTTCTGTACCTCGAGCCAACTAACCGCTGAAGCCACACAGTGTGTGCGTTCATTCTTATGACCCATTATATTTAACCCAAATTTTTCACGTAACAGACTTTAGGGCAGCCCGTTATATCATTAAATACGAGTCGGCTGTAAGTTGGACATTCTTAACCCGAGGACCTGCCTGTAATCCATTAGAGAGAGAGTCTTGGTCCCACTGAAAACCTCGAACTGGGATTTACATTATCTGAAATCTTCAAGTTTTCTTAAATGCAGGGTATACACTTGCAAATAATTTTTATGTAAACGTGTTAAGTTTATGTCACTTTTCAAATAATTTTTCTTTCTTTCAAAAAAGGGGTTTCAATTAACTAAAATATACCTTTTATGTTGATATTTATTGGCTCAGTCTAACTATCCGCTTCAGCAACATTAAATTACTGGGGACCAATAGGCTTGTCTTTCTATTGTAACTACATCATCGAAAATAAAGTATAAAAAATCAAGGCGGTCTCTCTTATGGTTTTTGAACTGAACACCAACACACAGACAAAGAGATTTTTAGACTGGTACATCGCAATACAGGCAAATCACTTGAGGCCTTCGTCAGTGCTCTTAAACATAAGGATGGCATTATAGATCTTGAGAGCAGGGCCAAGCTTGATGCTCATTATCTTGACTATGTCAGCCTGTGTCAGCAGCAGGAAAGCCTCCCCATCAATCATCTGTGGAGAGAAGTCCATCTTGTTTACAGTCTTCCGAGAAATAGGAACTGGGGGGATTGGATAGATGTTTGAGCAACAAAATCATAGGGACTATAAGAATGACATAATGCTGGTTTCAAGTTCCAGAATTTGGTCTGGAGGGTGGAATCCTACGTCACTCATGGGATGGTCTACATCTGACCTTTGAACTCAATTACTAGCTCACCTCATCCCTGAAGAGTCGGGCCTGCTCTTCACAACCAGTCAAGTTATGAACAAAGCCAAAGACCTGTTTACAAACCAAGACAGAATATAACACATACATTTATCCTACACCCCCCAAGGTGTGTTTGTAGTAACTTGAGGCAATTACTCCGATATTATACTGCTTGGTAAAACCCAGTCTTATACTATACTCTACACAGTCACTATAAATACCAACTGGAAGCTCAGCCTAGTTGCACTTACTCCTGCCTGAAATTATGTCTGTAATGTACTATTTGCCTGATTGGTATTCAAAAGTGTCTCATGAACAGGGTTTGCACATAGCTGGTATCCAGCAAATGACTGCATTTTGACCTTTATATGGCTAATTTGTACTTCATTCGAGGAAGGCGCATGGTAGTTTCTCGTCACAGAAAAGCAAATGCGCAGTAAATACTGTAAGCATGCATTTGCACTGCTACGGCAAGAAATTGCTGCTCATGTCCATTTACACTGCAAATGTGTATTTGCGTTCCAGTTATGAACCTCCCTGCTTATGAATAAATAAATTTTAATGTACTTGTTGCAAGTTTTATCTGCTAAATATTTTTAGGAGCACTGCATTAATTATGGTACAAACTACACGCCACTGACACCTGGACATCTCTCTACAGTGCCGCACGCACTATTACTCTGCCTTGTTGCCATGACTACGTAGCGTACCACGTTTCTCACCTCCTCCACAGTCCAAGTGGCCACCTTGCTGGCATGAATGCCTGCCACACCTGGCAACAGCTTGCAGTGCTGTTCCCAGCAGAGAGAGACCGTGCGGTCCGGATGGGCTGAGAGTGCTGACATGAACAGGGACGGATACACCCCCTCTACAGTCATACCTGAAAGACGGACAGGCCACGTCATTAGTGCTGCCGGAATCCGCGAAGATGGATCCTGCACTGATTTGAGAATGGGTGGACGAGGAAATAATGTCTACATGTGTCAGAATGTCGCTCACTCTGATAGCTCCTCTGCTGACTCTTCCGGTACTTTGGAGGGCGGCCGATCCTACGTACAAAGAACGACTCGGTGCCAGTCAAAATGGAACCAAAAATCACATTGTAATATTCAGTTTACAATTTAAAGGATGTTTCAGATGCATTAAACTGCTTTAAAACCTTAAACAAGACAGCTTGGCTTGACGGGATTACCTGCCATGGTAGCGTGACTTCTTGTTACGCGGACCGAACATGAGCAGGTTCCGTTTGCTGCCTAGGCCCTCGGTGTCAGACAGCTCAGTCTTCAGCCTGCCCTGGTTGCGCTCAGCCAGCGGGCAGCCGGACAGACAGTGATGTGCCGTGAAGCGGCCCGTCACATGGCCCGAGCCGTCGCAGCCCGGGGTCGGACACTTCCTGTTTCCACCATACAAACGGATTCGTGGCAACATCAGTAGAGTGATAAACACCGTTTCGCTGTCGCAAAAAGAACTCAAATGACGATGTGGTGAACCTTTGCCTTACTTCAATATTGAACCTCTCAACAGAAACACAGTTTTACCAAAATATATGGTATTATCTTAGACTACAAAATTCACATCTTACTGTCTAGAATAGGGGTTTTCAACAGGAGATCCATGAATCAAGACGATTTTTCCTGAAATTTTATGAAATATCTATAAATAAATTTGATATAAACTCAAACCAGTAATATATTATACCACTGATAAATAATCACTGGTAACTGCTCTGTAAATTAAACAGTCTCACTTGACTGTCATCTAGACCCACTATTCAGCTCATGTTGTACTGCTGCTCCACTGGATAGAGACTAACGTAACAAAAAAGACTAACGTAACAAAAAAGACAAACATAACAATAAAGACTAACGTCAAAAACATGCTACATTAACGTCGAACACAGTCACATTCAATGTTACTAATGGCGGGTTATACAATAAAATGGCTATGCATGTGTTGATATTGTAATTTGTCCATTTTGCTTATTTATTTTATGTTCATGTTCATGTGTAACCGCCACTGCAACACAAACACTGTGTCAATACCCCCCCTCATATGCAGTGCTTTGAGTCTTTGACTGCTTTGACTGCGCATATTAAAACAAACAAAGAAACACTATTCCCAGCCCACAGTGTTGACCAAGCTGCCTGAACCATACACTTAAACAGACCTTAAAAATCTATGAAGTGAAATAGAAATGTAATGTAAAAAAGGAAAAAAAAAATAATACTGAAATAGCCAGGCCTAACCCTTACACAATTTTATGATACGTAAGGAGGGGGTCCCTGCTCTGTCTCTCTATCCACCAAGGGATCCCTGGCCTGAAAAGGTAGCTAGAATTACAAAAAAGAATTCTCGGCCTGTTTGGAACTCCAAAACTTGAGGAGATTTGAGCTTGGCTAGATACTGCATGCCAAGTTCTTATCAACGCATAGCTGGACGCCTAGGTAAACACAAATACCACAAGTGTCCTTCGATGATCAACCTAGATGATCAACCTCTTTTTCATCAGTGAATCTGCAGCAAACTACTTTAACATTGTCAAGTGACGCATACAAATACCAGCATGGATATAACTGATGGAACCAGGAAAAGGCGTCATTTTGGCCATTTTTGAATAATGCGATTCTTTTACTATTTGCTATAGCTCTGCTTAGAGTTTGAGTGTCAAAGACAAATGATGGTAGCCGACTGTACATACGGGTCTCAATCCCAGCGATTAAGAGCTCAGATTCACAAAACAGTTTGTGTGTCCATCTAGTGGCCAAAGACAGGGCACGCAGCATTTACCTGTGATGGAAGCTGTACTTGGTGTTTCTGGAGTGAGATATTCCTTTGCAGGGCAGAGAAGGAAAATTTGTCTGTCCTGAGACAGGAGGCTCCCTTGGACCTGCTAGCAAAGAGAGAAAAGCCACAGACAGAAAAGAATGAGACGATGAGAGACAAAGGTACAATCACAGTAAACATTTCTTCTGAAAAATGAAATTCCAAACAAATGGTTTTATTCTTTTTCATAAAGCATTTCATCGACAGCCAGTGAAGGTTAACAGAGCATTGTCAGGGTTGCGTTGTATCTCCAGCCACTTTTTACATTGTACACCAATGATTGTAAGAATGTGCACCCTAACAATTATATTGTGAAATTTGCAGTAGACACTGTGGTCCTAGGATGTGGATCCTTATGAGTATCAGGATGAGACACATTTATTGATTATGAACATAAGAACAAATGAGAGGAAGTCATTCGGCCCATCAAGCTCGCTTGGGGAGAACTTAACTAATAGCTCAGAGTTGTTAAAATCTTATCTAGCTCTGATT
>JAODKF010000116.1:29142419-29157706 GCA_026779585.1 Mormyrus proboscirostris | reverse complement strand
CTCTCCTAAATCCATGCTGGCTATCCCTCAAAATGTTATTTGAGTCCAGGTAATCTACCATTTTCTCTTTGATTATAATCTCCATAACTTCACCAGTTATACAAGTTAGACTGATTGACCTATAGTTTGACAAATAACTTCTATCCCCTTTTTTGAAAAAAGTGTGATAACAATCATGTATTTCTAAACATCATCAAAACACAGTGCTTTTGCATAAAGCAACCATGCACTATGCCAAATTTCTCAAAGGGGACAATAAAGTTTAATCAAAACTAACGCTTGTGCAAGCAACACAACCCGCAAAAAGGTGTAATCAACAACAGGGAATCTCTGTAAGAGGTGTTTTCGGCCACTGGAATGTATAACAGTTTTGCTGCAGTGAAGCAGGGAAGCGCTTGTGAGTTATGAAGGATATGGGGAGGTCTGCTGTTACCGGGTGGCTGGGTGCTGGATTCGCGAAGAGGCGGCTGCAGGGGGTGCCCTGTGTGCTCACACCAGCCAGCTGGGTGCAGGTCTGGATGGTCTGCATCCATCCACTCGTCATACATGTGACTCCAGCCGACAAAGTGAATCTGCGAGGAGAATGGAGGCATTGAGCTGAATCGCCAGTGTGTGCATTCTGGACAGACAGAGCAGCAATACAGCTACCCCTCAGTCTCTGGACTCACACCACCAGAATATCTGCACCCAATATTCACTACCTGCTATAATGAATTTGCATCTGCAAAAAATTTCAAATTGAATTTGTTTCTTATTATTTTTCCCCAAATTGCAAGCTCCATGTATATGTAAATTCCCTATACGACATGTTTTCAGTAACAGATTAGAGGCAGGGGTGTATTTAAATACATTACTTCAGTACTGCAACCTTCACCGAGACCCATCAACCCACGATGGTTGGGCATTTAAAATAACGGACCTTAATCCTATGTGTGTCAACCTCCTCCACGTTTGCTACGCGGATGAGGGCCGGGCTTCTCTTGTCCACGGCCTCCAGTTTCATCTGCACTTGGAAGCCATGAGGAGGCCGCTGTGGAGAACCAGAAGAAGGTCACCACATGCAGAGGCACCTTGAAGTAAATGCACTGAATAAAACCGGATGATGGAAATATGAATGAATGGAATGACAAACATGGCTGTCAGGCTCTCCTCTGTGAAATTAAACAATTGTTAGATCAAGCAGCAGTTTTCCTGACTCTTGTCACTCTTGATAAACTTCCCTTGCATATGCACTCTCACTACATGTTACTTCAGGACATGGGAGACATAGAGGGAAAAAAAAGAACAGGGACTATGTCTCTCGGCTGGCCTGGGAACGCCTCGGGATTCCCCCAGAGGAGCTGGAGGAAGTGGTCGGGGAGAGGGAAGTCTGGGTGTCCTTGCTGAGACTGCTGCCCCTGTGACCCGACCTCAAATAAGTGAAAGTCAATGGATGGATGGATGAATAAACTTTGAAGCCTACATCCAATCTCGGACGCCGGAGACGTACTCTCGCCATAGAGAATTTCTTTCAGGAAGATTTAAATTATGCAGTTAAGGCATCACAGAAGCGCGCAATGGACCGCCTCCTTCACATATAGCTAAAGTAATATCTAAATGAAAAATAACATTAACCCATAATTAAGTTATTTATATTTACGAAAGCATTATCATAGTATGTCAAGACATGAACATGTGAATGCGTCTATGGTTCTGAGACGAGAACCAGCCTCGAGCTCGTGAGCCGCACGTTGCCGACCCCTGACCTAGACCAAGCGTCCATGTTGTAAGATACAGATTGGATTTTGTGTTATGCGCAGTCACGGGAGAAGTACACACCACTTTAAAGGCCTCTGGTGAAACCGCTGTAGAACCTGTTTCCTCTAGGTACCTCTCCCAAGAGAACTTATCGGGATCTGGGTAATCTATAGGACGAGACAAGTTATCCTGTAGGAGTGCTGTAGGCGTCTGCATGCCTCATGAAAATGGGTAGCAAAACTGTTAATTACCTTGAGGGGGTGTCAGAGGAAGGCCTCTCTCTTCGCACCATCCAATAGGGTGGATGTATGGGCTGGTGGCATCACACCTTTTGAGGGAAACAAATGAGGGGTGTTGCGGGTTTATAGAGCACATTTTACAGACTTGCACACATGAGCCACCAATTGCTACTTTGCAAGAAGCACACCAGTAGTCATAAGTGTCGTCCCAGTTGTCAAAGTGCACCAGGAACCGACTGTCTACCACGTCCGTCACCGTGGCTACACAAATGAGGGAAGGGTTCATCCGGTCTACAGCCTCCAGCTTCATCCCCACCTCAAAGCCGCATGGTGTCTCCATCTAAAGAAGGAGAACGTGCCATGTTTCAAGCAATCTTCCTAGCCTGTTCCAACCCATCGATCTTATCACATCTAAGCCTAAAGAAAAGACTCACTCTGCCAGAGCTCACAAACAGTTCCTTTGGGGCAGCTTGTGCTTTTGTCAATTTTAAGTAGCTACTCCAAGAGAACTCCTCTTCCTTACACCCTACAAGACAAGGAGACATGAGAGGGGATGGTATTTTCTCTTGACCAGAATAACACACTCTTCCCAACATACCCAGCCCAGAAAAGCCCCCTGACCTTTGGGTGTGTAGAGCTTGTGCCCCGTTCTCTCGCACCACCCCGGTGGGTGGATGTCGGGACAGTTAGCATTAACCCAGAAGTCGTGACACTCAGAGTAGCCATCAAAGTGGAGCCGCATCCTGTAGCCACAAACCTGAAACAGGGTCAGAGGGGACGGTTCTGCCCAACGCACCTGACACACCTTTCTCTGTGTGGGGCCACGTGACGAACAGGACAGCGGAGCACCTTCCCTGTTTGGTGTAAATGCATCCCTCCCCTCGTGGTCCTCATACCTCAGCCACAGTCAGGACAAAATACATGGATGGGTGCTGAGGATCTATGCCTTCCAGCTTCATGCCTTGGCGGAAGTTGTTCTTGCACTGTGGGATTCTTTGGGACTGAGAGACAGCAAAGAGTCACCCTAACTGAGCCGTCCGATCACCGTGTGATGATTCAGCACCAGTAATATTCATGTATCCTTAACCTAAACCCATAACGACTTGCTAGCCTGAACAATAACATTAAAGTCTATTTATTAGCCATTTCTAAACAAACCGTACTGTTGCAGATTTTGCATGCCCAAACTGTTTTGTCATTTCCTATCTAGACCTTTTAATATAATACACAAATCATCTAAATCAGGGGTCTCAAACTCCAGTCCTGGGGGGCCGGAGCCCTGTGTAGTTTAGTTCTTTCCCCCTTCCATCACAAATGATTCAGCTCAAGAGCTGTGTGGTAATTAGCACAACACACCTTGAATCGGGTGTGATAAATGAGGGTGAACCAAAAACTGTGCAGGGCTCCGGCCCCCCAGGACTGGAGTTTGACACCCCTGATCTAAATTTTGCCCCTGTATATACAAAGTTATTACTGTATGTTCATGTTTTAAACTACACAGCTACACAGTTCAGCACAAGTATAACGTAAAGTTCTAGAAGAGCTTTCTGACTTCCTACCTGCTCAGTTTCCTATTTAAACAGGCCTGATTCATTCTGTATGACTTCAAGCTACAATGCCACATACCTCCTGGAAGAGCTTGGGGGGGGCAGCGATAGCCCCCTGGTCTTCCAGAAACTGAGGCCACAACCACAGCTCTTTCTTGGCCACACCCAGGCCTGTGGAGAAGAAGGGTCATACTTCAGTGCGAGTAGCTCTACAGGCAAGGCTGTCACTATTCGGGCTCTAAACCGAACTCTAAAACCGCCTCTTTCCTGATCAGCAATCCAACTCTCTCATTAAGCAAATCAGCACTACGGTGAAACTCACCATGCCGGCTATATGTCCGTGCTGGCTCCTCTTGTCCCAAAATTTCATTATTGATGATTGATGAAGTGGGTGGTGATATGGGGCGGTGGCTAGGTCATGTGGGTGCTAGGAGACATGTAGCTGATGAGCATGCGCGTATGCATGTGCATGTGTGTAAACAGGGCATCATGCAATCAAATGAATTCGCTCTCTATACCGAGGCAGACAGCAGCGCATATGGTAAGACGGCCGCCAAGCCAGACAGCGACATGCCACACCTCGGGGTTCCCAGGGAACCTGTGGCAGCACCTCCGTGTTCAGCACCTCCGCGTTCAGCACCTCCGTGTTCGCACCTGGCCGGTCGGGGTGGCTCTCCCCTGCGGAGCTGCACGACTTTACATCCTCCGTTTTCTCCTCCTTGAACAACAGAAAAAGAAAACTTAAATCTAGGGCACTATATTTAGATTAGAACAAATCGTGAGGAGATTCTATTATACAGTACTGTGCAAAAGTCTTAGGCAGTCGAAAGGAATGTATAAAGCTATTTATCTTAGGAGTAAGTGCACAACTGCTCAGAACAAAAAACACAGTTTAACATTGGAACATATGAAAATGCACAGTAACACAATAAACACAACTAAGGATTTCTGCTGTTCTCCAAAAACTTACTGATATCTAGTTGGATGGCTAGATGAACACCGCTTCAGTTCCCAAACCTCTCCTCAGGGGCACCTCAGCCATTTCATGTGTTTATTAAAATGCACCACCAGCTCGTGTAATTAATTTATTTAATTAGTTTAAAAAGCCAATGAGATCTCGATTAGCTATATGAGGCGTGCAAGTGGTTGCATCTAAAAATACACGGCTGTGTTGGATGGTTGCTGCAAATACTGGGGTGATTTTATCTGAGGTTTTGGAAAGGCTATGCTGACACACTTCGACAGACATAATATTATAGTTTTACATAAAGATTATCTTTTTCTTTGGCTCCCTAAGACATTTGCATAGTACTGTACATAGACTGGTATGACAAACAGCTAATCAGATTGTGCCACATCAGCTGATGATAGTGTTACATTTCCCATGCAGCAGCAGGTACCAACACTCCCCCTCCTACTGTACCATTGCCTCCATCTCAGACTCTTCTTCTGATGGACTCGCATATTCTTTTCTCTTCCTCTTCTTCATCGGCTTTAGCAGCTCTGGGTCTAGAACAGACACCTGGTTCTTTGAACTCTTCTCGTCTGTCTCAGTTCTGGAAGCGCATGTACACAAACCCATCAGGCGGTTCAGCTGCAGCTCCCCTTAAAATGCCAACCTGACTGGGTCTCAGGGATGACTCTGATCTGAGCCCCCAGCTGTGTGATCTTTTTAGCACTTCTTACTTGTTACTGACTAACTCTCGGCGCAGCTCTTCTGGGCAGATCTTCTTCTCCACCACATTGCAGAGGCCTGAAATCTCCTGAACCTTGGATTCCTCCTTGACGGACAGGTTCTGCTGTCCTGCACAGCTGCTCACAGGAGCAAGGGCTATTGTATCTGCATGGGATTCATTTATTTCTATTATTTCTAATAATAATAATAATAATATGCGACATTTAGAAGTAAGTTGATTGCATGTTACTGAGATTTCAAACAAGATTTCTACTGAAATTACCTTTGCTCTGGTGTTCTGAAGATGGGGAGATCTGTTCGTAGGCACAGGGTTTTATTGCTTTTCTGGCCGGCCTCTTGTCCGCAGACTCCTCCCTTACAGCAGCCACCTCTGCCAAGGGTTCAGTACTGCCCATCTTCTTATCACTCACCACTTCAAGGGTGCCGGTGTCGCTCATTCGAAACTGCGGCGCAAACACTGCCTCCATCAGCAAACATCTCGCATGAGCGTCCGATGTCCTGTGGCTGATTTCGATCAACGCGACCCATAGCGGTCAAAGTCAAATCCACTCTAGAAGATCAAGGCGCGAGTGCTCCGGTTGTAGATGTGCAGGGCACAGAGGGCTTACCTTCAGGTTGCTGCCCGGTAATATGGCTACTCCTTCCTTCCACTCCAGCACATGGACGATGCTGCAGGCTCCGCCCACCTGAGGCGCAAGGACGGAAGGTTCCAGATTGCCAGCCCCGCCCCCTTTCGCTGTCTCAGTCACACTGTGGGAAACATCCCCCTGTTCAATGTGAGCGTTAGCTGAGGAGAGAGGGACCACAGACGTGAAAAGACAGTCTCATATTTTCCTGTTCAGGCAAACATCACTATCGCTAGTATCTGCTTTGGGCAGAGCAAAGCAGTACTGAGTAGACTGATTTATGGTTAACCTTCAACAATGGATGACTGATTGTCCAGGCAGATTTGCAAAGTAACAGCTGAGAGCGAATGTTAATCCAGTGTGTCGGCAGCTAAGTTAATCAAACACTAGTGAACATTCTCCACCTACATCTATGGGATATCAGCTGATCTGAACTGATCTGACAGCCACTGAAGAATTACACCACATCTGCCCTGCACAATTCAAGACACTAGCAGACAGCACGAAGATGGATACAGTCACATGACTGTACCTTAGATTACATTTCAAACAATATCCTCAAAGTACATTTGAAGGAAATCCCACCAAAAATTCAATTCCATACATTTTTTCTGTACACATTAATAATAATATCCATATTTGTTTTTCCTTAGTAACTACAATAACATTTCTGCATATTTTATTACTCTGCAGATTATGTTTTTGTAAACCAAATATTAATAGAAATCGATTGGTAGAAACCAACTGGTATGGCATTCGCCATATAATGTGATAAAACACATAAAATAAGTATATAGAGTATTTGCGCTGATATGAAAATGAATTATCCTGTGTATCACTTTACAGTATATGGCAAACGTGTTCTGCTATGTGCATCCCTGATTGTGACTAACCCTCTTTGTAAAAAACAACTTCCAGCATAAACAAGGAAAAAACAATATTTGAGAGTGAGTGTGAAATTCCACTTTATGTTTTTATCATATAATTTTCCAACTACAAAAAACAATGAAATATTTGAATAGAACTCCGGTTTAATGTAATAATCCCAGGAACTTTAATGAAATCAACTAACTTCTTACATTCTTTTCCACACAGACTTACCTGAAATGATGAAGGAAGCAGCAGTTTGGGAACATGACCTCTCAGTCAAGCCCTCCTCAGACGGCAGGACGCTGGAGGTGTCTGCAACAGCGGCATCTCCTCCTGCTGCTGGGACCTCTAAGTCCACTTTGGCACTCATTACTACCGTCCTTCTGTAGAAAGGAGCATGTTTCAGGTACCCAGAATGCAACACTCCAGCATCAACACAAACGTTCTCCTTAATTTTTCAAACTTCTTAGCCTTCTTAATAATAGTTGCATTTTTGGCCAACGTCTGGTCTCTTCTTCTGGCTTCCACGGCTGGCCCACTAAAGAACACCGTAATAAATCCTACAGGTGAAAGACGTAACTGAACTTGATGCTGTCAGAAAAATACCCCCTGCCCCCCCCCATCTAATCCCTCCTGCTAGAGGCCCACCGATCCGACAGTCGTGATCATTATCAACCCTGATCCATACCTAATCAGACAGATCGGGTATCAGCCAAATGTGACATATCCATGTCCAATACTTACTTATGTAGTTTTCAGCAGTCTGTAAACAGATAGCTACTATTTCTTGTTAAATAAACTTGCACAATCTATTGCACAACAGCTCGTTCCCATTTTATATTTGCTCTAGCGGCATTCAAGCTGAGCGCTAATGCTGCTACAAATGCCTCAAGAAACCTTAAAAGATGTACAAATGAGGAGGAACAGTATGCTATGTATGTTTCCAGTAGCAAATTAACAAAGCTTCTTTAGCATACATTTTCATTTGTATTTCCTAGTCTAAAAAAAGAGCTTCGGATTGGTACTCATATTGGCATCAACCTCCACAATGAATAGACCACCTACACACTCACGCTCCCACTCCAAGGAATAAAAAATAAAACATTAAAAAGTCTAACAATGTGTAACTTGTCTCAATGTAATCAGGTTTACCAAACCAAACAAAATGTCTGTCAAATACTTCTTGAGTTATCACACTAATGGCAAACCAGTCACCAAACTATATGTAGTCCCCTAGTCTTTTAGAACAGGTACAGTCAGATGTCAGAGTATGCGTCAGGGAGTATGTATCAGAGATGTAGAATCCTGTCAACTCTTAGAAACCTTTATAAATGCATATTATTTAATAACACACATATATAGGGGTTTGCGATATGACCAAAATCTCATATCCTCGTAATGATACCTATCAAAATATAGGACATTTTATATAAAATGACCAGATAGAAAGACCTATCTCTTATCTTGAATTCTTTACTGAATATTAAAAGGTACTTACTCATATTTAATTTTTTGCCTTTTATTTAGAATCTGTGCACAAATTTCCAGTTAACTGAAATTAGGTTTACATAATTAACCAGCTACAATGATTGATGCTGATAAGCATATCTAATCTGAGCACTTGCACTCAGCCACAGTTTAATAGTTCTAGCACCGATGGTATATATCATGTGATTATAGAATAATGACTATCATTTCATATATTAGTCGTTTATATCACTGTCTCACACACGGCAAGGAAGCAATCAGGAAATTTATGTGAAAACCCTGATTGTCGCTGCCCGATTTGCAGTCACATGCGCACTAAGTATTGCACATGCTTACACTGCACAGCATTTCACAGTGTACACTGCACAGCAGTTTACAGTGCCATCTAATACCGCACATGCTCCAGCAGTTCACAGTGTACACTGCACAGCAGTTCACAGTGCCATCTAATACCGCACATGCTCCAGCAGTTCGCAGCTTTCTATTTACCCTTTACTGTTTTAAACATTAATATCGTGAATTTTGTTACATGCTTAATACATTGGAATATTTCAGAATTATACATATTTCTTATTGTAAACTAGAATTTCATGTTTTAAATGCTTAGATTGGAAATTATATCACTTTCTTGCCTAAATTTTTATATTTAACAAAATAAACATACAGTAGACACACTTTATATGACATTTTATACAGTCACTTGAGAGACTACACGTTCAAGTACTCTTACCTTAATACTTTAAGTATATTTACAAGCAAATCCTTACTTACTTCTACTTAAGTAGAAAGGCCAATGGGGTACATTGGCTTTTACTAGAGTACATTTTATTTTCGCTTCTATGTAAGAAAATTGTTTGAGTACTTCCTCCACCACTGCTCACAGTTAACTACACTGATAAAATAGTAGGTTGATAAATTCACTGTTTCGTGCCTTATCATTAGTGTAGCTATGCAAATGAATTGTAGATAATGATTATTTGTCTTATTGTAAGAATGCATACTCCACATGTGAACATTTTATACAACCAAGTGTCAATTATCAAAATCTGGCTTTACTAGATGACAAAGTAGCAGTATTCATCATATCATTGTAGGCATGTAGAAATGCTGTTCTTTTGTGATGGGTTACTTATGTTAATATTCTGAGCCTTCTCCACATAACTGGCAGACAATTTAATGAACACGGTTCATTGAATGAATGAATGAATGAATCATTTGTGCTACATTAAGAGGCAGTTCCTTGTGATCTATACATTTTATTCACTAGAGTCTGCTTGGCAATTACTTTCCCTGCCACTCACTTTAACGATCTGTCCCCTTAAAAGCTAGAACATCCATAGAATGCTCTGTCCCATATTGATCCATGAAAATAAGTGATTTGTCCTGCATTTTCATACACATCTCCTACTCCCAAGTTATATGGTGACAGACCCCCCCCATCCCCATGCCAAGTTTTATCATGGGGAACCAAAGTTACAACCCATCACGTTCATGGGTTCTGCTTTCAGTGAAATGCCTAAATTTACGTCAAACTGTGAGTATTGATCTAAAGAAACTATTGATCATGTATACATCTGTGTGTGTCTGTGCGTGTGTGTGTGTCTGTGTGTTTTGTTTATATCACATTCTGGGGACCAAATATCCCCCACGATGTGATGAAAACTTTTTATTTTGATGTTGTAGGGACCATTTTCTAGATTCCCACAATGATCTGTGAATGCTATCAAAAAACTAAATAGGCAACTTTATTTGGTTACATATGGTTAAGGTTAGGGCTGGGTAGGGGTTAAGGTCATCATGTTGGAATTAGAGTTTTCCCCATAGAAATGAATGGACAGTCCCCACAAAGATATAATTACAAACGTGTATGTGTGTATGTGTGTGTGTGTGTGTGTGTGTGTTTGTGGAGGGGGGAGAGGTGTTGGGCTGTATTCAGAAGTGCCTGAATTGTAACAAAAGGTGAGGAAGCACGTTTTTCTTTGGTAGGTAACTGGATTTTAACTTACCGGTACATTTTTATTTGTAAGAACTGCAAAAATATTTCATTAATATTCTTTTTAGAGATTAACTATGTTTACTTCTCTAGGCAATTAAGTTTAAATTTTGCAATGGAAGGCAAAGTTCAGTCCTGTAAGATTATACTTTGAACTGTCAGTGTGTGGACAGTTTGCCACATCGCTTTCAGTTCTTAAATTTTTTCCTATGCAATAGAAGGGGCTTCCATTAATCTGCAGTATCATAGATATATTTCAGTCATGCATAATTCACAATCCTTATTCTTTAAAACTGGACCTCAATTAACAGAAGGGACCCTGCAGTTCAGACAGTACTGTCAGAGGCTGCACAACTAACAGACCAATCAGACCATGATTTTTCTATAGTTTCATTCAATTTTATTTCTATAGTGCATTTTCATGACATCACACTGTCTCAAAGCCTTTACATCATTCTTGCCCAATGCCCCCAGAGCATACAACAGAGGAGACAGACTACACCGTTACTCAGCTTTGGCATTTCATGTAATATATATCTTCTCCATGGAAGTTTATTTGCTATATATTTGGTAACTTTAATAGGCTTCTGGGGTCTTCAAAACAAAGGCAAATACAGAAGTCAGTATACAAGAACACAATGTCTCACGTTAGGAAATCCTAAATACTCAACTCAATATCAGTTACCAACTTACAAGTCTGTTACTCAGCAACTACCACTACTTTTCCAATGGCATGGAGCTATTTTGTAAGCCATTAATGTTACATTTTCTCAGAAAAAAAAAGATTATCCATGCTTAAAAAGAACATCCATAATTAAATAATAATAATAATCAGCAGTTCAGTAATGATGGGAACTGAAGTACAGACTGTAACTGCTGGCAAATGCATTTAAATAGTCAGAAAGTAGGAAATACTACTATGACAGGATGAGACCTTACATGTTGACATCACAGTAGAAATGTTCGTCAAGTTATGATAAAGAAAAAAGGGCAGATGAGAGACAGAAGGGAAATGTGCCTGTATCTGTTTAGGAGAAATATCAGCAATGTAGAACTGTCTGGTGGAGCGCCTGAGCCTGACTGAATGCATGCTTTGGGTCTGATGGTCTGAGTAGTTATGTGGTTTAGCAAAGGTGGGTCTTAGACACATATGCACAGTGGCCGTAGCGGCCCCGTTTGATCGATCAGCACCAAAGTTGGAGGGTCTGTCTGGGGTCCAGCGCTAAATTACTGGGTCAAATTTTGTGAGGATTGGATGAAACATGGCTGAGATTTAGCTGTCTGATTGAAATGAGAATGGACATGGTGCGGCCAGCAGGTGGAGACAGCGCTCAATTTGATAAATGCTTTTTAATACTTTCGTGAAGTCTGATAATGTTCGATGAGGCAAATGCGTGAAAATGAAAGGAAATAATACAGCAACTCCACATTGCAGGGGTGAGGAGTACAGGTCCCCCAGGATCTGGAAAAACCACGTACAGTTTTTTGGTTGAGCGAAGCGGAAAGATACGGCACGAGACGTAAAGGAGAGACGTCACGTGGAAGGCGGCTGCAAACACGCCGGCTATCCGCCAAACCGGCAATGTAGGTCGACATGTATTTTATGCAGTTCTTAGTTACTAAACTTTTTGGGTGTCCCTACAACTTTCGTAAAACTCCAAAAAATTATCATGCAACCCCAATATCTATCGAAGTCTATTGTAATGATACGCCACCTTGTGTTAAAGAAGGTCCTAATCCTAGTTTTAAAAAATCAGTTAAAACAGGATCTGCAAATTAGAAAGTTTCTGTAATATGGCCCCATGTCTACATGGCTACAAATATAAGACATGATCATGGTGTAATTTAACTATTATTATGTTTTGGATTTCAGTTTAACGTCGTGTTTAGCCCACATGTAAGTTCATCCATATCCTTTTCCCCAGGGACACATAAAGATATAAATCTAATGTAGTGCGTTATGAGTTTTGTAATGGGTGACGTCATAATAATATCAGAATCTGTGTATTGCATGGGGTTTAATTAATCTATGCATATTTCATTGATAATGTTAAAACATTATCATATGCTATTGCCATTGGTTTAATTAATTAATAAACCTGTTTATTTCAAAGCAACATAATATTTTACAAGGAATGTTTTTCAGTATTGATTTAGTATTGCTTGATATTGATATTGAGGTGCAAAAGCTGGTATCACTATCAAAGTCAAAATTTTGGTTTTGATACAACACTAAATACAAGTATTGAAATACAGCATTTCGTTGAACTTTCCTGGCACACGCAAAATGATACGTCTTCAAAAAATAGTGGCAATCAATATGGAAGAAAGTGTGGAGACCAGCCCAGAGGTTTTTATTCGAGAGAAAAGGACCCAGAAAACAGAGGTGTTCTTGAAAACAGATGAAAATGCAGAAGTTCAAACTACAGAGATTCAAACCCAATGCAACCTTCTGAAAGAGGAATTTTAAAATCCCATGGATCAGGCAAACAAGACAATTGCCATGCTGGAAACTCATTTGCTTTCTTGGGAAGAAGCGGAGGACAGTCATTCAGATGTGGTTACTCTTCAGCAAGAGGAAGCGATAAATGGGACAGCATGAAGTTAAAACGAAAAACTGAGACAGGATCGTACCTTTTCGTGCTTTGGATAATGAGGGTGAAAGATGTGAGGAAGGGAAACATGTCCTTCATTTTGTATCACAACCACTCAAAAATGTTCTAGAGCTCGAAAAAGCTCTCCTACTACACCAGGGAGGGAGACAAAGACCAAGAGATGACCAGCTGAGAAGAGCACCGTCAGGGAGCTGTCACTGTTTTCACAACCGTGAATTACCGGTGGGTAAGGCCAGGCAGAAGAAGGGGCTCACTGCCTCAGATGGGAAACATAACACACATTCGACCTGATTACACCCAAAAGGTCAGCAGACAGCAAGCTGCTTTCAATGAGGTGCAAGGCCTGTTGAGACATTGCAAGGGATTGCATTCCAGAATGTTCTATCTGCGGGCTGAAAATCATGATGGAAGATGGAATTAGCCAGAGCATCTAAGACCCCAAGCAAGCCATGCAGTTTGTGAGTGAGAAGCTGGAAGCATAATGCAAACTCAGTCATTTAACATTTAGAGGCCAGGAAGAGAGAAGGTGTATGGTTTGATTTTGATGCCCCGTCTTGGTCTTTTTTTGTGTCTATTTTTGTCCTTCAGAAATATCATTTTCATATTCCATATTTAGTGCATGTGTATGACTTCCTAAACAGCAAGGCAGGTGAAATAGAGGCATTCTGTCATAAATCCATCACTCATCACTTCTTTACTGTAGGGAGCAGGGTTATCCCCTCTGATACACAGGAATGTCGCCTTTGAAGAATCAAAGGTAATAAATAGAGGTAACCATATGTTTTGGTATGTAATAGAAAGCTCACTGTACACAAGGGTTAACGACATCACCCGGATCTGCTTGTGCCAAACCTTCTGCCAGAGCAGGTGGACCTTCTCTTCTCGCAAAAAATTACAAACTCTAATTTATGTTTTGACACATATTTTTAAGTCCAGCATCCTTCTAAAACATTGGCACATGAGTTTTAGACTGGCCCATTTTGATTCTTTTTTATTCTTTTTTTGTGCTTTGAAAGATACAGGTTGGTTTTGTTTTTCAGGAACTACACCCCTATTTTCTCAAATAAAATGATTTGGTATACAGGCCTTTGGCCTTAAGTGGTTTTCACAATTTGTTTCCAGTGACATTTGTAAACATGTGATCAATTTAGAGTTTCTGAATAAATCTTTCCCAATATGAAAAGCTGCTATATAATATCCATCCATCCGTTTTCTGAAACCGCTTAATCCCAACCAGAGCCTATCCCAGGAACAAGGGGCGCAGGCAGGAACCAACCCCGGGCAGTCGCCAACACACCGCATGGCGCTATATAATATTTCATATCATATTCCTAAGGAAGTGATACAGAATTGGAATCTAATCGAATAAAAAGAATTTGTTAGCTTGTGAATCGGAACCTAATCAAATTGGGGCATCTGTGCCCATAGCCGGCCCTTTACCATATATTAAGCATACTGTCATACCTGTTATTTTGCATTAAACATATTAACTGTTTAGTATTTTATAGTTCACATGATTATGTTTCCTGTCACCTTTATTAAGTACTATATTTTTATTCTGCAATACAAAACTGTTGCTGTATGTATAAATTGGATGAAATATATCCTTGTTATTTCACTAGCTTTCAGAAAGATTTCAAGGTCAAGATTCATCCATATCAACATGTCTTCTTGTCGCAATATGTACTGCGCCTTTATCTTTGCAGTTCATGTCCCTTTTCTACTGTATGCAACCAAGTTTCCCACTGGCATTAATTAAGAACAGCTATCTGTAGAACATGAAATTGTTGCTGACAAATCACCAAAACCCCAAACTGGTTAAATCATAACCTCAAATTTATATCAAAGACACACCACTCGATTGCCACTTAACAGAAACTGCATAACATTTTTGTCATCTGATTGATGTTTGTTAGGCTATGCTGTGGGGAGTGAAATATTGTACCAAAAGCAAATCCAGAACTTTGCTAGATCGGGTAACTGACAAAAGCTAAAAAAAGACAAAAGGAATTCACCCGTATCCTAAAATACATTTTAACGACAGGACTAAAGGACTAAATGACAACACAGTATGATGAGTAGCTCACTGTTCCACAAAAGCAGCCACAAAAACAGGAAACTTAGGCAAATTGTAGCCAATGCAGGGTGCACCCAACCGTCTGCCTTGTACCACCTAAGATAGCCCCCCCCCACCCTAACCAAGATAAGCAGCTGGATTTCACTAAAACCTATAACTATACATACGATATTGTATATGTTGTATCTATACAGTTAGTTTGAGAGTAAAATTATGCCCGAGCAACAATGGAATTTGGAATGAACAATGGAATGAAATTGTACATATATATATATATATATATACAGGGGTGAAAGTAGTTTTCATTTCTTGCCGGTACTAGAATCTTTTAATCACTTTATCGTTTTATATCTCTCTTCAGTCGCTCCTGAAAAAAAACTTTAATATTTAAGTGGGCTT
>JAODKF010000116.1:29109786-29123728 GCA_026779585.1 Mormyrus proboscirostris | reverse complement strand
AGTGTTAAAAATGTCTCGTGTAGCTTTTGAAAATCACTATGTCAAAGCAGGTAGGTGTGTGTGTGTGTGTGTGTGTGGCGCGCGATAACTGCTGAGTCAGAGAAATCAGTTTTTCAGAACAGGAACTAAATCGGCTTCCATTATGTCCTCAGCATCTTTTGTTTCAGCTCACGAATCCCAAATAAGCAGGCCCCTCCTCCGTTTGCATGAATGCTTCAAGCCATTTAACAAATCCCGTGAAATAGTTAAGTACTTATGCAATAAAGCCTTTTCAGAATTGAAATTTTCAATTTCTGAAGAAAACTGGAAAGTTTTATTTTCTTTCTTCAGAATGGTTTCAGTTCCATTTTCTGTCAAATCTGTAACTTTAAGCCAGTAATACTTCAAAATAAAGTAGTAAACATGACCATAAAGGCACAAATGTGGCAAAATAACCTGCTTAAGCAAAGGCTTCTAGGTTTCCACAGCTGAGCTGCCAAACCTGTAGAGCATTAATGTGAAAGACCATACTGAATTTTACATGCCGTAAAATTTGTAATCTTCAATTTGTAATGTGAAGTATGTGTTGCTGTAATTTATGAAAAGTTATACATTTTAACTTGTGATCAAAATAAGACAAATCAGTTGTGTGTTTATACAGTTTTTACATTGTGAACTATAGTTTACGTTTAAAAAGTAAATTAATAAGATGGAATGTAATATAAGACCCTTTTTTTGGTATTTTTCATTTCTTTTTGTATTTTATGTTAGTCCATGTTATACCCATCCGTCCAGTTTGAGCTGGGCTGCAGCCTGGGCAGAATGTCGGTCCGTCACAGGGTACATACAGTCACGGAGATGATGTCAGAGACCCCGTTTAGATGCCTTTAGTTGCAAGTCTTTGAACTATGGAAGGAAACCAGTGAAGCATGAGGAACATGAGGCAGAAGGTGTGAGGCAACAGTGTTGTCGACTGAGCTACCTGATACGTATAATATAATGCAGTGCTGCACTGCACTGACACTAAACCAGTGAAGCATGAGGAACATGAGGCAGAAGGTGTGAGGCAGCAGTGCTGTCGACTGAGCTACCTGATATGTATAATATAATGCAGTGCTGCACTGCACTGACACCCACTGTTGGTATTGTGTTGCACTGTGCCACACCTGTCTTGCACTTGTAAATTTTATTTTGCAGTCGTTGCTCCATGACCCCACATGAAAGCCTTTTCTTTTTCTCTACACTTGGGTAAAGTGAAATTACAGTGAAATAGAATATAATTGAATTGAAGGAATTAGTCCTTATTTACATGTGGTCCCTGGACTGTGTAGGCTTTGTAAATATAGAACTGGATCTGTTGTTTTTTCAGTGGTGGGCAGGTGAGATGGCATCCAAACTCTTGGACAGACTCCGGCGCACGCTGTTCAAGGAGGGTGCAATCCCTGCCGACCTAGAAAGCAATGAGGACTTTCCAGAAAGTTCCGAGCTGGAGGATGACACAGAGTATGTGTCGGCACGGCTGGGAGGAACGCTCAGCTTTGAGGCAGAGAGGGCGCTGGACTCTGAGGACCCGGGCGAGAACTCGGGCGTGGACAGCGACTCTGATTTCTTTGCAGAGTCGCTGGAGAACGGCTCCTGCAGCACAGGTAGATCTGCCATGGTCTGTGATGCTGACATCTTATCATGAGAGGATTTTCCGGGAGTCACAGAAAAATGATACTTGTATAGGATTTTTTTCTTTGTCTTCAATGTACTGTACATGAAAACATAAATGTCCAAAACAAATGACAAAATTGCTGGTAATGGTGACAAATCCTCTATTATCTGTGGCCCTTGTCTCTGTCCTCGGAGGAAGTCCAGTGTAAGCATGTTTCACTTCCATCTTCAGTCTGTGACTACGCAGCCATTTTTACGCACAATGCTCCTGTATGCAGTTCCTCTGCCTTATTTCTCATTCTGCAGATGCCAGTCCAGTGGGCCTACCATCTGGAGGGCCGTCCTTGCTGACCAGGCAGCTGCAAGAGAGCTGGCGCAACTTGCGTTCTCGCAACCTCCCAGAGAAGCTGGTGTTCGAGGTGACCGACGCCAGTGTGGTGCAGGAGGGCACTTCTAAATACGTGGTGAGTGTGCCTGATTGCCCCAGCTGGGGATTTCCGGACGGCTGTCCCAGTGTGGCGCTGTGTGGAGACACCACTTTGCCCATCTCCCTTCTCAGCTCTACACCATCCACGTGATCCAGTCGGGGACCTTCGACAAGACGCCGGCGGTGATCGCACGGCGCTACACTGATTTCGCGCGGCTGCACAGACGCCTGCGGCGCCATCACGGAGAGGAGATGGAAGGCGTGTGCTTCCCCCGCAAGAAGCTGCGGAGGAACTTTGTGGCTGAGACCATCGCTAAGCGTAGCCGGGCCTTCGAGCAGTACCTAGCGCACCTACATTCCCTGCCAGACCTGCGCCAATCCCCCATTTTCCTCCAGTTCTTCTACCTGGGCGACCTGCGGGCAGGCCAGATGCTGCTGCGGGTAGGCCAGTACAGAGAAGCCTTGGGCACCTTACAGAATGCACTCAGGCTTCAGGAGAAGTTGGGGTGCCAGCAGCAGCAAGATCTGCAGCAACGGACCCACTGGATCTTCAACTTGTTGGCACTGGTGGCCTGTTTCCAGGAGCTGGAGCAGCTGGGTGAGGCCCAGGAACACTGCGACCGCGCCCTGGAGGACCTCACCCCGTCCCAGGATGCCCTGCAGCGGCAGCAGTTCCACCCTCTACTCATCCCACTTCTCCAGGCTAATGTCAGGCTGTCTTGGAAGATCTCCAAGGACAAGCGTCGGTGGGAGGCCCTTTTGCAGGAGCTCCAGGACCGTGGGGTAGACGTAGTAAACCAGCCAAGCCTGAAAGAGTACCTCACAAAGGACGTGCTGGAGGGTGGTGAGGGAGACGCTAAACACAGAGCTAGAGACGACACCATCTAAAATATTTACCCAAGAGTTCAGAATTAGTTAAGCATCCAGATATATACCAGAGCACTACGGGAAAGTACGCAGGCACTGCGCTACGCTTCTGCTTCACGTAGGCACTTGCTAATATGCTAAGGAGCCTCTTCATGTTGCTGTAGATCACAGCTGAAGAGGAAACACTCCCGAAAATCTCTTCATTCTTTACGAACCTTCCTCTTAGACTTTTGCAAATGACACTACTCCATTGACGTACATTTTGCATAGGGAAATTATGTAGCTGAGCATGTTACAGTTCTGTGTTTTCTTTTCCGGGTCATATTTGATGAAGGGATTTGTTACAGAGTATAAAGGGAAATGTATGTGGGTATAACCACTCACAAAACTAATGAAAGTAAAGGAAGGTGATTTTAGAATCTGTATTTTTGGTCGTGTGCCCTGTGATAGACATGGCATCCCATTCAGGGTGTATCCCCACCCATGTGCTCCAGGATTGATTCAATTTTTTATTTTTTTCCCACACAATGCTGGGATGGTTTTAAAGTGCTAGTGAAGTATTGCTCCAAAGGTCATTCAGTTTTGCTGTGTAACTAGTACTCTACACAAGTACTGCTGTCCTTGGTGTAAATTTTAGTATGATTTTTCAAAGGTTTTGGCATTCAGTTTGTCTGATAGTTTTGATTAGGGACGGCGGAACTGTCCCCATAACTGTGATAGTAAATCTAGTTAAGTAGTGCAGACGTCTGTGTTCAAGGTGGGACTTGTTAAGCATACTAGGTTCCAATAGGAATAATTTTTTTTAAGCAGATTTTGAACTCAAGAAGGCTGTACTGTTTACTAGCCTCCTATTTGATTAATAATTCTACTTTTAAGAATATCATTTGACAACTGCATCAGTCTCGAGTCCCGATCTGGCAGTCACTCGCCTCTGCACATAATATGGCTTTCGGAGGAACTCTGGAAACACGGCTGTGCATTTCAGTTAATAGAATACAGTCGGTTTGCACTGTTTGCTCTGAAGCTGACTAGCATTTAAGAAGCTGCTGCTACTCTTTTTATTACACGCACTCTAGAGTGAAATTTTTGCACAGTATAAAAGTGTTGTGCTCATTTGCACTTCTGGCATTGGTGTGGAGTTTTGGCTGGTTTGGCGACTGAATTTTCAGTAGCCGATGGACATCTATGCTATTTTGATTTTTGCTGTTTTGTGTTACATTTTTAAAGGTGTTATTTAGTACTTTGTAGGTATGATATCAGTGCTGCATTTATGTTGTATCACGCATTCTACTCCTTCGTTGCACATTGTGTAGTCACTAGGAACGGCTTGTCCTGTGGTCTTCCACTTCATATGCAATGGAGCTTTCTTATATTTGCATTCTTCCTCCATCTTGTTAAATAAGCAGTTCAGCTGACATGGACATAGTTTATGAACGTGGCATTAGAAAGATAAAATACTGGCATTAAGTCTTTTAAGGAAGCTTGTTATTGACTTCCCTGTAGTGCCTTAGTTCCTACATCTACGTCTTTAATGAATGCCATCTTAATTTTTGTGAACACTCCATTTTAGATAGGGTGCAAACGTTTTTCAAACCTATAACATTTGCAGTATTTTTCTACATGTATTGTGTATGGCTTTATCCTTTACAGCTTCAGAGTGGTTTGGATTATATTTCAATAAACCGTTTTAAAAAATATTGCTCGTTTTTTGTTTTGATTTAATTTCTGTCCTCCTTTTTTAAGAAAAGCCCGACTTGTGTGACGTGTTCATTTCAGCTGGTTCAATTTTCCGTAACCACCAGCTATGTCGGCACATGCCGTTATCTATTTTCACCTTCTTGTAGCAAACCGAAACGTGCCACAGCCTTGTAAAAACAAATAATTGATTGCTGAAGTCTTATGAAAGGCATCTCCTACCATCTCCGATTCAATTGGTTGTGTATCTTTTACTGGCTTGATGCATATTCTAAGCATCCCATTTAGTTAAAGGCCCTTTTTGTCCAAAGTGACATTCGACTGAGGATCAGAGAGCAGGATCACCCTCCATCCCAGTAGCAGCTGTGGTTAAGGGTCCTGCTCTGCTCAGGATCCCCAATGATTACTCTGCTGGCCCTGAAATTTGAAGAGAGAACCTTCCAGATATGGGGAACCATGCTTAACCCACTGAGCTAGGCACCACCTTGAGAAGGCGCATAGATAACCTGGTAGACTCAGGGGGGAGCACTTGACAGGGGCCTTTAGATAAGTAAAACGATACATAAAATTGGACAGGAGATCCAAAGGGACATTTTGCAAGCGAGCTGCTCTTTGAAGGTGTATTCAAACATGTAAGCAAACAGAAAATCATAATGTAACGAAGAATTAATGAGTTGATCTCTGAAGATGACTGCAAAATCTTAAGTCTGTTTCACTTAATGTGACATAGGATGACCGGACCTGTCATTTCAGTTAAAACAACCTGGGGATTTACTGAAGCACTGACTTCTTGGTGTGTGCTGATTGATTAGTCTTCTATAATCATAAAAATGTCACTGATGTTAATGTTTATATCGTTTTATTTCGATTTAATTTATTTTGCTTTTATAAAGTTGTTTTTGCAGTGTACAGAATATGGCTGCACCAAGATGGTGGCCCAAGGCGACTGCGCAATACTATTGCTGCCCTCTTAGTGTGCCTGTAGTGGTCTGGCACCACCAGCAAATCTTTTGGGAATGTTAATTTATTGCCCTTTAGGCGTCCAATTCGAGGACAGTGATTGGCTCATTTTATGTTGTTATGTGCATTTCTTATATCAGTAACTGGCTATGCTGCTGCATGGAAAGGGCACTTACTTTAGCGCCCAAGAGATATTTCAATAAGACTGAGTGAGAGGAGGGCAAACATGAAGTTGATTTTACCTCAAACATAATGATTTTTTAATCAAGAGCTTGCTTTCGCCTACAGAGAGCAAGCTGGGGAGGCATAAAAAGAATTTCCTCACCAGGATCAATAAAGTATTATTATTATTATTATTATTATTAATATTGAAATTAAGTAATTGTTTATTTAAAAATATGTATTTTCGAAAGAAAAATCAAAAATCCCTGATAAAGCAGGGAGCGCGGCGCTCTAGCGCCCTCTTTTGATCAGCCGCCTCTGGTGAAACCGCTAGTCTTTCAACCAAGCAAACAAACCAGTCAAAGCACAAGAAGAACTTAATCATTTAGCCAAGCACAGGAGCCTTTCAGTTTTAAAGTAGTCTGTAAAACCTGAAGTTCATCAGATTGTCCTCCCTGTCATGGATTTTCTGATCACCCGTATGTAGCCATAAGCTACATATTTCTATGTAAAGAACCACTGTCAAACTCAGGGCCTTCAAGATGAATTACGGTCCCTTGTTTCATTTTATGCGGCTCGCGTAAATCTATAAAAATAATGTTGACAAAGTTTGTAATCACGCCCTATAAACAAATTTAGAATTATAGCATCGATTTGAAAAATACGCATTATATTCTTAAATTAAAAAAGAAAACAACTGGCATTCTGATTTTTCCCAGTCGGGGCCACTGGAGTACCGAAGACGGTACTGTGACTGTCACACTGACCATGCTGATATATGTAAGCGGGGGCGTCTGTGAGCCAGAGAAACACTTCTGCGTTTTTCATTGTCAGGAGAGGCTGTAATATTATCCTCATATATAAGTGACGAGAAGTGCGCTGCCGGACGGGGTTTCAGATTTCGGTTTATATTTTATAAGTGTTTATATTTATTCATCAGCAAAAGTGTGGTATGTTAATGCATAAACCGTACTGAGTGACTAGACGGTATCCATGGGGCTACGCTTCGAAGTTTGAAAATTTACAGTTTAGTACATGACCTTCAACTTACGTGAGCGTCATAATGGGATAAAGTCTATATGGTGAAGTCTAGTACAGGGTTAAAAACAAAAAAAAGGAATGAACGTGAAACGAGTTTAACACCCCCACACCATTGATGGAGAGATTAGATAGGACACTGTTAACAGGAGATGACATCTGACTCTCATTTGGAAGTCACCCATTCCTCTTCCACACCGCTTACCCAGTACGAGGACTGGTTTTAGGACCGATTACAAGTTAAAATCGACGGCGTATGGACCCAGCGGAACCCTGCTAACCGCCCTCCCTCCCCTTTACACTTTGTTTTAAAACCTTAGGTACTTACGGCTACTGCTTAAATCAAAACTTGAAGCTGGAGAAATGAGGCTGGCCGGGGTCTTGCTTTTTCTGTGTGTCGGGCTACACTTGTTCGAATGGAGTAGTTCAGCTTTAATCGCCGCTGGACACAATTCAACGGGTGAGCAAGAAGCATACGTCTGTCGCTGAGAATAAGTTTGGAATAGATTATTAATGTAGCCTTTGGAGAGTAACAGTTGATAATACGCTACGTAGTTAAATGCGCTATGTTTTAAGTGGGCTTTTGGATACATGTGTACCATATACATAATTTACGTTGATTTAGGCTTTTTTAAAATTTAAAGTGGCGCACGGAACATAAAGTATGGAACTGAGATAAATAACATTAATGGTATATCCAAACAACCAATTTATGTTTCTATATCGTGCAGAGAAGAATTGCACAAGGAATCCCACTGAGATTTCAGGTTTCTGAACATCTGCAAGTTCCACAAGAAGATAAATAAGCTACTGCGTGGATTTGTACATAATTGAAGTTGTGTAGTTGTTGCACTATATCAGTGTGAAATTTCCACTATAGATCATAAACTGGTTTGTTTCCTTTGTATAATAAATATGCGGTATATCTGGTGCATTATGCACTAGTGATAGAGGTGTAGAAAACACATTGTTTTGCTCCATATTGCTTGCATGCACGTATATTTTTTTAATGTTTAATTCCCACTTTAACATTGGAGAGTTGCATTATATTGCCCAAAATGCCCAAGCGTCGATTCAGAACAAACCCCGCATGTGTTCATAGTGCCGCTTCTGATCAGGTTATGAAGCGCTGCCCGTTGCGGTTCGGCTCTGCCGCTTCCGTTGGGCTGACAGTGTCCCCCCCCCTTCCAGCTCCCAAACCTGGTCACTGTCCCAGGCGCTTGACCGTGATTCCATCTAAACGGGCATGTTCTGGGGACTCCGACTGTCCGGCCCTGGACAAGTGCTGCACCTTCCATTGCGGGGCCGTCTGCGTGCCGGCTGCTTCCAGTAAAAGCTTCTTTTCTTGTCTAATTAGTAGGCTTTGTGTAGTGAAACATTTATAATTTGGATCTCTCTGGTGGATTACCTATGAATGCAGTGCTGTACCTTTTCTATATTTTAATGAGTATTCATGTGATGCAGCTCATGTGGGAAACGTTATATGCAATAATGCAACAAAATGATATTATCACTGATGCCAACCGACAGAAGGACTAACTCCGTATTTCCCCCAATTCTCCCTCTGTTCCTGCTCCTGTAGCAAAGCCAGGGGTGTGTCCGCGTCGGAAGCGGGGCTCCGGCATGTGCGCCGAGTTCTGTGTCGATGACAGCGATTGTCCCAAAGCTGAGAAGTGCTGCTATAACGGCTGTGGCCATGAATGTGTCACCCCTTACACAGGTATTACAGGCGCCTATATACTACCTGTTACAACAGTTGTGGGATCGTACTGACGCTCCTTCTGTGCCACCAGTAAAACCAGGTCGCTGCACCCGCCCCAGTGGGACCCCGATGTGCGCGGAATTCTGTTACCACGATGGCGAGTGTCCGAATGAGCAGAAGTGCTGCAGAACCACGTGTGGCCACGCCTGTAGCGACCCCTGCTGATAGACCGGGGGACCTGCTTCCATTACTTGAACCCGCTTCATTCCTGTACACTCATAGCGCTTATCTGCTTCATTTTCTGTGAGTTTTCCATGGTTTTACATGTATTTTGTACCGGGGTCAATAAAATGCCATTGCTAACCAGGAGCCTTTGCATTACCGAAGGGTTTCTATTGTGCATTTTAGCAGTCAGTGTGTGTTTATGCAGAACACTGGCCACAACCAGTTGATCGCAGCAAGATGGGGAAAAAAAACTGAGATTTAAGACGAAGACTGTAAATGGGACATGACTACACAGAACCAGCAGCTGGCTCATTTAGTGAGAGAAGCATGGGAGTCTCTCCAGGACTCTGCTCACAAACTGCAATGTGTTTCCATTTTTCCACCCACTTGCATGCCTGCCTGCCTAAGTTGGCACACACAGAGAACAGCAAGATCAAACTGAAGCAATTTTTACAGTGGTAAAAATTCATTACTGTTAGTTCTCAACCGGTCATGAAAAGGGCCTCTGTTATGTCTCCTGGGGTGTGGAACCCCTGAGACTGGAGGGGACAGGAAGGCTTTGTCTATGCCAGACATTATGGTGTAAGCACTGCGTGAGACTGGTTAGCTGAACTGGAAACAGATTCCTCAAATATGCAATTAGAAAGATCTTGGCAAAAAGCAGGCAGGGTGATGATGGAGGAATGTATGTTTAAGCCTGCTGTGACTGCATTCTTACGGGGGTGCCAGGACGGGACAGACAGGCTGCTGTGTACCAGAGGATGTAGATGGGGGGGGGGGGGGGGGGTTCGAGACGGTGAGCGTCGCATGGTCTCCTGCCATCTGGAAGCTTCCCTGGATTTCTGGATGGTGTCGTCAGACCTCCGGACGCTGCCAAACATTTTCCCCTCTTTGCTCGACAAGCATTCCATTCCTGTTGGAGCACTAGCAAAAACAGCTCGAAAATACCTTTAGCCAGCTGTTGCATGCATGGAACTAAACACAGACAGGCCCCTGGAGTTTCAGACTGCATTCTATTGAAACTCTTAATATTTTTGGGATTATTGTTAGGATTGACAGGGCAGGCCAGTTGTTGGCCACTTGTGAAAGTCCAAAATGCAGTGTGGTGATCTCAAAATGTCACAGGATAAGCTTGAATATGATGACGCCACTTACTTTCTAACAAAAACATTCCTTTAAAAACACTTAATTTCCCATACAAACTAAATGTCTGACAAAACATTTTTAATTTTAAGGAAGCAAAAAGAAGCTGCTTGTGTTAAAGTTTTTTTTACTGAAACTATCCTCCTGCCAAAGTCTTGCACTTCACGAGTCCCTGCTCCATCTCAGTGACTGCGTTTTGCAGAAAACATGAACGCATGATTACCATCAACCAAAAACCCACAGTCGAAATATGGACGTGCAGCAGGACCACAAAGTGGTTTTAATACATCCAGGAAGGATGTTTGTAACATCTGGGATGAGGGATGTTCAGTAAAATGGCCGGAGAAAGAATGCAGAGCCTTGTGGAATCTGCAGGCTCCAGAGGAAGACGGGGGTTGATCTTGACAATTACTCAAGTACAGGAATTTAAAAAGCAAAAAATACCACAGGCGTAGGCAATAATATTCTCCTCTAAAAAAATGAATTTTCATTGGAGGAATTAAGAAGAAAACATCTTGGATGTAATCATTTTCACTGAAGGAGGACGCTTCTTCTTCCATTTACCTAAACCAACATCAACATTCTAAGATCCAAATGAGACCTCAGTCAAATGAGTGAGTTTGTTTCCGTAAGCCCAAGCAGTCAGCTAACGAGGGTTAGGCGGCTTGCAGCACGCTGTAAATCCAGGATATGTTCCAGTCGAGCTCCCATAATGTTTTCCAAGGGAGAGGGCGGGAGAGAACATTTTCCATTTCCATAGCCCCCCTTTCCCATAAATTACTGAACTCTTGAAAACAGAAGACAAATCTCAAGTCTGAGTTCACACCAAACCAAAAAAAAAAAAAAAAGCAAAACACACACCACATAAAGATCCGAGTTTCAGTAATGCGACTGCAGTCAAGTTTCACCTGATGCAAACTCCGCTGTGCATGAGGGGGAAAAAAAAACCCACCCGCAGTCCTTGGCAGTGCAGCGGTGGAGCAGTGACATCACAGCAGCGGCACGCCACGGAAGTAGCGGATGACATTGGCCAGGCGCTTCACCACACCGGGGCTGGGCTCCTCTACCTGGAAGCTGCGGGTCAGGAGATTATAGAGGGAGCCGTAGCCCACGGCGACGACGGTGCAGGTGAGGCAGATGACATTGTAGGGCATGCTGAAGTCCGGGGTGGGCAGGTTCACCAGGAGGGGTTCGGTGTACACGCGCACAAAGTAGCTGGACTCCTCCTTGCACGGGAAGCTTGAGGAGGACGCAGGGCAGGCAAATCAACGGCAATCGGACAGAACCAACACCGGGTCAAACTGCTCAAAGACATTTAGGTGATACTCACAAGGTACTGAACAGGGGGTATTCCTGGGTGCTGTTGGTATCCATGGCGACAACACTAGGCACCAGCCCACTGATCACAGAGGAACTGCAGAGTAAAAACAGGAATTCAAACAGTCACGTTCATCAACCCCAGGCCTTCTGTCCCCTAAAACATGGAACAAAGTTCCTAAAATTTCTCGAGGTTGCAGTATGTCCGCATCTGATTACACGGCCTGGGAACAAACATCACATTGTGGATGTACCAGCCAACCAGCAGACGTAAGACTCGGCCCTTCCATACAGCTGTTAAGAAAACCCAGAAAGAGGGGCAGCTCACCCCACGTATAAGCCATGGTTTGGGTCGGGGGTGTACTCCGTCCACTTCAGCAGCGCCCGCTCAAACTGCACGGTCACCTCGGTGACAGAGTTGGGCGGCAGCTGAATCAGCATCTCCAACAGATGGGGGCGCACTCGGTCCTTAGAAGGCTGGTAATGAATGTAGCCTTAAGGGGGGGGCGGAAATAAGGTGAAATGAGTCTTGGTGTTTTAAGGAGGGTGTGTGAGAGGTCAGGAGGCAGACAGACTCACTGGGCTTGTTTGGGTGGGACTTGCTGGTGACGGTCAGAGTGTGGATGTACGTGCGGAGATACCAGGGCACCACGTCCAAGAGCAGCACGGGAAACGCCCGATAGGGATGGTTGTTGTAGATGAGGGTGTGGATCTCTCCCGTCTGCAGCCCGTAACCGGCCACGTAGCGCTCTCCGTGCAGAAGGGGGCGAAGCATGTCCGCTGGGGATGGGCAGGAAGCGGAATCAAAGTGACACTTTTATATTAACACACAGCATTGTATCATATAAAGAACACGTCTAAATGATCTTCACGTTGGTGTAAAACAATGATATTATGTCTGTCAAAGTGTGTCAGCGTAGCCATTTCAGAACCTCTGCTAAAGTCACTCCAGTTTTTGCAGCAAATGTCCCACAAATCCATGTGTTTCCTGGCTTGACCGCGACCCCACCTTGTCTGGCTAGTCAGCGCCTCAACGAGTGATTTTATTAATTACGTTCATTAACTGAGTTGGTGGAAAAACGTAACAGATACATGGAATGACTGAGGAGAGGTTTGGGAAACGAAGTGGCGTTTTTGCCAAGATATCAGTAACTTCTTGCACAAAATACACAATACGGTCAAATATCGCTTACCCCCACTAGACGTCTTCCAACGCAGAACAATGTTTAATGTTCGCAAAGACCCAAAGGTGTCTGTCGTCTTAAGATCATACACAGCATATGTCCTGCGGTCTCCCAGAACAACTGCTTGGTTCAGAGTGTCTGAAGATGGGTGCAATTCAAACAGCTCCCCCTAGAGGAGACGACCAACACAGCAGCTTAGATGAGAGCTCCCCCTAGAGGAGACGACCAGCACAGCAGCTTAGATGAGCAAATGGAATAGAGCGCAAAATATAACCAGGCACACCAATAGGGGGTTCTCAAATACGCACTCACCTTTAAAAACAATACTTGCGGCAATCAACTGTTGTAACAGCACAAATGCATACATATTGTGCAGATATTACATTCAATTATAACCTTTATATGCTAAATCATACTACATTTGTAGTATAAAGGTTCAAATGCGCAGTCATTTCTTGTCATGGCAGCACAAATGCATAACTGACTGCTGCACGTATCGCTTTTAAAGGTGAATGCGGACCAGTTATGTCCATCCCCGGTTATAACTAAGGGAACGGCCTTGTTTCTGCCCACACAACCTCAGTATCTGACAGACAGCGCAAATGGTGACCTCTTACTTGGGGGTTGTCTGTGACGTCTATGTACACCTTACTAGAAGAGGCCAAAGGACAAGCCTCGGTCAGGGTGCGAGAGAACATCTTGAATAGGGACCACTCTGTGGAAGAAAAGCACGGACCAAGAAACCATTAAAAGATTCTAATGAGCCAAATGTAATAAAATTAGTGTCTGCATATCACCATCACAGACTCCCCATCCTCCGGCTCACCCTTCTTGTTCTGCCCGGTGGTGTACAGGTCAAAGACCACATTCAGAGTCTGTCTCAGCTCCCACGCCATAGTCCTGCATTGCCAGTCCTGACAGACACACACACACACACACCTGCTAAGGATCTGAGGTACCAGGCCCATTGGCACACACACGTATTCCATGCGGGTTATCTAGACCGTGCCCAGAATGGAAATGCAGACCGAGAGAGCCTCACCTGACATATCGGCCGAATGTGCACGGCCTGTGAGAAGAAACTGCTGTGGAAGAGCTTCTCTGACTTCAGGAGAACCGCTAGTCCAGCCTGCAGGAACCAGAGGAGCAAATACTTAGGAAAAGGGGCAGAAGACAGAAAGCTGTAATGGCAGGATCAAAACAGCACGGGATCCTAAACGGGTGGGTGACTTCATGTTTTACTGGCTGAATGGCTGGTGTCTGCATACCTTTGAGCCACAAGGAAGCAGCTTCTTCCACGGCGTCAGATTCTCTGTGCACACAATCTCCCGAGGCAATAAAGCATAGCGGAGAAACTTCTGGTTCGTCGCTAAAGTCAAAAGGTAACTGCTGTCATTTTGGAGCGATGATTCAAGGATTACATAGACACAGATTCCCACAAACACATCAGGCCACAGCCAACAGGACAGCAGAATACATAAGAACATAAGAACTATACAAATTAGAGGAAGCCATTCGGCCCATCAAGCTCGCTTGGGGAGAACTTAACTAATAGCTCAGAGTTGTTAAAATCTTATCTAGCTCTGA
>JAODKF010000116.1:29095842-29106665 GCA_026779585.1 Mormyrus proboscirostris | reverse complement strand
CCCCCCCCCCCCCCCCCCCCCCCCCCCCCCCCCCTCGTGGCAATTAGCCAGATCGGATTGCAGGTCCTGGAGACAGCAACAGCCCCACCTGCCTTTAGAGAGAGCTGGCGTGCCCACGTCCATGCACAGGCCTAATCCTGTAGGGAGAGGAATCAGACGGAGATATGGGCTTTCTCCTTAGCTGAGGTGATCCACTGGAGTGCTGCATGATTGATCACCAACGTGAACTGTCACCCAAGTAGGTAATAGTGGAGTTTGGTGACAGCCCAATCTTAGGCAGTCTAAGAATTATTTTTAGCTGTTTATTTGGGTACTAAGTATATATTTGCTGAGAAAAACAATTTAACATTAGAAAATATGCAAATTAAAAGTGAGTAAATTTCTGCTGTTCTTCAAAACATTACTGATGTCTTGTTGGACGGCTCAAAGGAAACGTGGCTTTGGTTCACAACCCTCTGCTCAGCCATTCCATGTCATCCTGCCTCCACCCAGTTCAGCAGCCTGGGGCTCAACCTCCCTAAACCAGCATGATCAGTTCCGGGCTGCACCCCTGCTGCTCTTCACCAATCAGGTCCGTCTGTATCACCCCGGTGTGTCTCACGGCCTGGGTCCAGTCATTGAACCTCTATGTCTGTATCACCCCGGTGTGTCTCACAGCCTGGGTCCAGTCATTGAACCTCTATGTCTATAGCACCCCGGTGTGTCTCACGGCCTGGGTCCAGTCATTGAACCTTTACTCTCATACTCACGGAGTGCTGTAACCCTGATCCTTGCCTTTTTGTGTTTGTTTTGTCTCTCCAGTCGAGTCAGTCCTATTGGCTGCTCTATCACTCCCAGTCCAGGTTTGGGTCACAGAACTGAGAGGCTCTACAGAGATAGGAAGAGCCTCTACAGGGAGAGTCCCGGAGCTGAGAGCAGTTCCACTCAGTCTGTTTAAGCAGATCACCTTGGTTCCATGAACCCTGCTTCCCCCTTTCCCTCCCTTTATCTGTGTCTATCAGCCTGACTACTTTCCTTGTCTTCCAGGGTGTCTCTGCATTTGGGCCCCCTATCCCATGTGACACCATATACTGCTTACATTTCACCACCAGCCCTCTTATTAATGAAATGACATTATTAGGTAATGATAGAAGAGAGAGAAAGAGAGAGAGAGAGAATTTTTATGTAGTGGTTGATATGACAACTAAAACATGAAAAGCCTAATTCAATGCAATGCTATTTGTATTATGTATGTCAAATGTAAGGAGTTTTTCCATGGAAGCTTTGCTAGGTTATTTACATATTGCAGATAACATCAGCAAGGTATTGGAAGCCGTACACAGTATTTTCATTGTTTATAATGGGGCTTATAATAGAGAAAAGACTACATGCCTATTTGCATTTTTATTCTGTTGGAAGTGGTAATTACTGGCATTTTACTGTCCTCGGAAAAAATGATAAATGCAGCAGTTTTCTGTGGAACGAGAAGAAAATTGTTGCTTAGAAGAATATAACCTTTCTGTTCACACCCTCTTGAGAGATGTGAGGGAGAAGGAAGCCACAGTCCATTATGGGTATTTATTATTTTCATTTATTCAGCATTTATTTTCTAAAATGCATACACCCACTTTCTCCATTTGAGGCTGTGTGAGGGACTGTGTGATAATTGCCATTACTGAGCCTTTTCTTGTTCTGCCAGCCTGTCTGTTCCCTGACCTGTACCTGTTTCACTGGCTGATTTTGGAGTTGCTTTTGCATCTTGTTTGCCAGCCTGTTTTAGCCCATTTGTCTTATTTTCTCTGTGTTTAGATTCTTGATTCAGTCTCTGTCGGCTTGCCTGGTTTTGACCATTGCTTTCTGATAGTGATTAAAGGTTCCCTCTCTATCTGGGTCCTCTATGTCCTTATCATACACAGTATGCGTATATTTTTGCAGAAATTTAAGTTTGGTTAATGAATATTTTGATTCCCTTCTCTAGGTACACATTTTAATTGGACAAAATGCTGGCCTGCCCATCAGTTTTTGCTACTACAATGACTCAGTGAACCTTGAAGATTGGAATAATTGGATCTAGATGGATCTAGGTTGTAATAACCAGTTGTTATAACCAGTTGAGTATAAAGAGTCACAGAGTACTCAACTGGTTGGGTGAAACAAAATCTTGGTCTGGATTTGTATTCTCTGGACCTGAAACCTCCACCTCTGATTATAACTTTGACTTAAGAATCTCGACCAAACTGAATGTGATGTTTGGTGCCTTTGAGATACTTGCAAACACAGAGACATAGTTTGCATGCCACACATACTAAGATAAATTAAAATGGTGCACATATTTGTTGTGATTTTTTATGCTTTTAAAAGGGAACTTTGGGTACATTAAGGAAGAACACCGAAGTCTGTTAGTATTCAACACAAACAATGACTGAAACTCCAACGTAGATACTTTGGTAGTTCAAAGTTGATGTAAAATGCACTTTGGGAGATACGACCAAAGCAGCTTATTTTTGATTAGATTGATTAGTTACTAAAGATTTTCTTTGCGGTGGTTCAGTGAGCAGCCCTGCTTCCTCAGTTGGGGGTGTGAGACGTGGGAGAGTCATGACTGCTTTAGTACAGCAGGGCGTAGAGGGAAGGCAGAGCAATGGAAATGCTGCAGTAGCACCCAGCTGGCAATGAATTATCACGAATATCTGAAGACAGTTGACCTGACTTTCCCTGCAGCTTTGTAGAACACCCACACCAGGGAAAGGGGAGAGAATGATCTGCTGAGGGCTCTCTCTCTCTCTGAAATCAGACGCTGACAGCTCATGGTGCCGACCTCTGCTCACCCGCCTGGCTCAGCCCACAAGCCCCCCCACCATGACAATACAGCCCTCACTGACCACCAAGCACTGAGGAAAATTCACCTCTCCCCTCACTTTCTTACTCAGACTGTGAATAAATGCACCCCTCTGGGTCCTTCGTATATGCGACAGGGGCTTAAATTCCAGCTCTCTCCTGTGGTTGTGGAGTTTGCAGAGTGCCCCCACAATCCAGGGACATTTAGGTATCCCTAAATTACCCCTGTGGCTGGCTGGTATTTCAGGGTATTTCCTTGCTTTCTGTCTAATGCTGCCCAGGATAGACTCCAGCAAGCTTGTCCAGTGTCACATCAAAGGCAAAGACAGAGGCAAAGGCAGGCATGAGGAAAACCAAAAGGGGCTTTATTAAAGGAAACCACAAGCAGGGAAATGGACCACAGGAGGTCAAAATGGGGTCGGGAGCATGAGGGAAGAACACTGGGCAAACTGGGGCGCTCGAGACAGGGAGGCACTGTATACCTCACTGACGAGGGAGCAGACGAGAGGCAGCTGGGATGATCCACATGAGGGCTGTAACGAGAGGAAGGATTGTGTGGCCTGTTATAGGGAGAAAACAAGGGGGAAGCGATGCAGGGCTTGACACCCAGTATAAGCAGCATAAGTAAAGTGAGGGCATGTACTTAAAACCATATAGACAAGGGCAAATAAGGAACAGGTGAGAATCATGAGAAAAACAGCCAGTCAATGAAGGCACAAGACAATGAGCAACAGCTGGAATCAGTAAGACTAAATGAGCAAAAAAAATGGGAAACATAGCAAGTACTAGGTAACACTAGGAAAGACTTGGATCATAAGAATATGCAGAATATAATACAGCATGGCAAAGCTAAAACGAAATAATACACAATAGGGCTGATGGCTACAAGACAGAGAGTGGGGAAGAAACATGACCAGTGACACCTGCTGGTCAAAAGGTAAGACAAGGCGTGGTACATGGTAGGACTGGCCACCCTGACAGTATACCAAGTTAAAGGAGGAATTATTGGACCAGAAGGAAAAGATTAACATAACAATAAAAAATAAACAAACATTTAGCAAAATTAAAACAATGTAACATACAGAACCTGCGCTGATACATAGACAAACATATGATGGAATATATGAAGGGGGCATTAGTGCTTAAAAACAATTACTGTTGGTAACTTTATGCAAGTAAAAATAGACACGTGACTCGCTGGTTCTCTTCACTTTTTCGCAGATTCCAGCAGAGTCTTCTAGCTGATCCGACACTGCGTGTCTATGCAACTCGCGGAACAGCCTTTATGATGGAGAAACAGATGCGCTTCCAGTGTGGAATTGCCGGCTGCCGCGGTTTTCGCTCTGCGCTGCACAAAGCTGGCTAGACTGGATCAAAACACTAGTCATCCGCTTAATACACTGCAGCTCACGGACGGACTCAGCTGTATTCCCCCTCCCACACATGACAAAAACAGAAACTGGAAGAATTATTCCTCCCCATGACTTGATAGAAACTCAAACTTGCTTTTTCTCTGACCGTTTTGAAACCTCACCTGTGCAGGTTGGTGGTGACCTTGGTGGTCTCTGATAGGATTTTCAGCATTTTATGCAAAAAAATTACTCCGCTGTCTCCATGGCTACATCGGATAGAATAGAGGATTGTGTGCTGCGACGAGGCAGATCGCAAAGCGACCCGAGCATCGCCACTGAATCCGCGATCGATCTGGCACGGGGTATAGGTAAGCATATGGAATCTCTTACATTTTTCTGGGGGAGTCCTTTTCAAAATAAAAACTATTTCACACACGTGATTTTTATTCATACCAGACTGATCACGAAATATTAGCGTACAATCCAGAAAAATGTTCATTTGTATCCACTTGGATGGATGGTAAAACTGACCCAAATAAAGCTAAGACGCGTTATTTTACTTAGCTAATTATTGAACTAAGTGATGCCTGCTAGTCAAAACTGCATTGCATCAAACATTTAGCTTGAAACGACTGACTAAAAAAATGAAACTGATAAAATATATAGCCTAACATATACGTTATGTTTGTAATAAATTCACTATTGGTTTGCTATCTTTTGCTATAATTAATCACAAACATCATTTGGCACAGTTGTCGTTAGTTAAGAGACGAAGAGCTGCTACATTTATGTGAACTATTATTTAAAGATATGCTCAGTTTCATTAAGCGTTTTTTGCGAGCAAAAGCGTCCCGATTTAACTATCCAGATTTAAGTTACTGTTGCGCTATAGTCACCATTGATACAACTGGTTAGCTGACTTACGGTCATCTCTGACTTAACGCGTGTCATTTATTGCTTTTGCATTTTATGACATCATATATGATTTTGTTTTACATAAGATGATGGATTATGTATTATTATCATTCACAAATGACGATAACACGGGGTGTATTATTCTGTGTAAGAGATCGGCTACTTTTACGTTAACGATTGACTTTCCTGTTTTCGACGATAGATTATGTGTAAACGATAGACACGTGTGTGTCGTATGGCATTAGCGTACTGGTCAACGTAACTGTGACGGTTTGATCTTACCAGTAATTAGTCATTTGCTTATTAGTGTATTTATATTTTCTTACATGGTAGAGTATAGTTTCTCAATTATATTTAGGTAAATTAAAGGGTCACCGTCGGTATTGTATCCTGCCGTGATTTCCTCGCCAATATTTGAACGTTTTTATGCAATCGTAGTAAAAGTGACGAGCAGGGGCGAATATTCATACAATGAATTAACCTATTTGCAGGCTGGTGGTGATTAAATCCTTAAGACTGATCAAGAATGTAATGCATTTACTCCAATTTGTGCAGAGTGGTATAATTCCCGTTAATCAGAAAGTTGTGTCTGAGGTAACGTTATATTTACTATTTTAAATTAACATTGTCTAAACAGTGGACGCCTCTTGTTACTTGTTCTGTGTTACATTTTTTAGATTGTACACAGTTTAATTATGTATTGTTGCATTTACACTTAATTATTGTATTCAATAGTCATTAATGGTTGTCTGTTTGTTACAAAACGAAAATCGTGTGTGTGTAGAAGTACTGACTTGTTTTTCAAAATCATGAGTGTACCAGTTTAAAAAAAAAAGCAGAATGCACTCACCCACAGTGTCAAGCTGACAAACTGGCGCTGCACTAGTGAGTCACATATATGACTTTACCTGCCAATTCTTCTAAAACATTCAGATTCCTTTGATTCCAATTTCTGTCTGTACCTTTTCTCTGCAGCAGGGGTACTTGATTGGTGGACTCAGGACTGAAACACAATTTAATCTGGGCTGTGCAATCACTTGGTGAAGCACCCGGGTCAGCTGAGGACCCCTCTGGACTCGACAGAATCAGTGGACCTTGGCTTTTTGTTGCTCTTGGACTTTGGGGATACAATAATTCAGATTCAGATTCAGATTCTGACTACATTATCTATCCCCAAGGGGAAAGTTTTGTGGTGCGATAGCAATTCACATAAACATGGAGACAGGTGGACATAATACAAAATTTCATAGAAATATGCATGCAAGTACTAAACTAGATTTGAAAAACGTTAAAACTAAGACGTACCTTTAAATGTGCAAAACAAATGTAAATGTGCATCGCAGGAGATGTTATAGATGACTACTGACTACTTCCCTTGCTTTATAGAACCATGCCGTTAAGTGCAGCAAATGCATAAATGTTCAGGAAATGGATATGCCAGCTGGCAGTTATGTGATAAAGTCCTGTGAGGGTTTTTGCTATATATCATATAAGGGCTTTTTATTCAAGAAGAATAATACATTTGTTATTTAAAAAATGATGCCAGTGTTGTGTCTGTTGTCAGAACAAGTTGAAAGATCTTTATGTAGAATCTGAATCTTCTGCAATAATCTCATTCACTCAGGCAAGCAAAAACATGTTCCTGTTTCTGGTTAATACTAATAAGATTACATTCCCCCTAAAGACTTGCGTTCCCCCCCTACAGACTTACATTTCTCCTGGCTTGTTTGCAGCCACCTTCTCTGCAATACATGCATGGCAAGGTGTTGATAATACACAGTTACGGTTACGCTCATATACTTCTATATTCTTCCTGCTACATGATAAACCCGTGGCACTAGAACCCAGAGAATGCTCAGTTACAGCTAGGGCCTGCCTCACAGATTGGTGGATGAGGAACATAATTTCCATTTACAGCTGGGTGTTGGGACTCTACAAAGGTCAGAGTATTATCCTTTTCATTCAGCCTTTTGATCAAGTGAGAGACGACGTGGATTGAAGGTACAAAGTCAGGACAGGGAGTCAAAAGGTCTCGAACGTAAAGAGACATTCCAGCTGCACTCTCCTTACTTCAGGTTCTCAATGGTATTTTTCTTTCCTCATTGCATTCGGCCTGACTTACCACAAGTATATTTGCTACTGTCTTTACAGACAAGCTGTTATCAGTGGGCTAAAAGTAGAATGTGTGAAATATCCTATTAATAAACAAATTTCTAATGCATGTGTTGCTGTGAAAACGGCACCAGTGTGCTCCTGCATGATTATAGGTGTGCAATCCCCTTCTGTGTAACAGTGTGTAAGCACTGCTTCCAATGCTAAACATCACGCGTTGAATTATGCAGTTCATCGGGTCCTATCTATTTTCCACTCACACGCTATCCTCTCCGCTTCATGTTTACCTTCACATACTTTACATCTTTCTCAGCAATGCAGATGCTCTTAGTGTGACGTGTCAGCCGCCCTCTGGGCCACGCCCCGCAGCTAAAGCGAGCCAAAGAGGGCTTCAGGTGTAGCACACTAATATATGTTAGTTATCCAATCAGCTTCGTAGCCAGTGAATTCAGTTTGGGTTCTGTAATAGCCGTTCACACCTAACTCACTGAAGGAATTTCTGTACATTTATCCTCTTCCTATGCCAGCACAGATTTGACTTTCTGTGTGTTTGAAGGTGCGTTGTCAGAACACAGTAAACCTGGCCTATAGCTCTACCTTAGGTACACAAGGTTATGGATCATTTAGCTTCATAATCAATACTGACTGGTCGCTAACATGGCTGCATAATGCCATGGGTCATTAACCTTTGCTGTCGGTTTTTATCTGGAAATGGTAATTGTGTTTACTGTCTTCTTCCTCCTCCTGATTTCCAGTTTAAAGACTCGTACTGAGATGCACCTAAATTTGTTTTGCATGGATGAGGCAGGCTCAAACCTAAACACTCATAAGATACTCCACTGGGAAATAAGATTTAGGAGACGTGTGAGACTGACCTGGTGTGGTCAGATAGATGAGTAAACAAATATTCATAGGCTGACGAGTCAGGTAGCTTGTAAGTTGTCTGCATATTTTATAGCAGGTGTTTGAGGTCCTGTATGGGATGCTTTGCACTGGGATGCCTGCCAGAACTGTAAATAATAATAAACTGTAATATTATTGAACATTTGGCACAGCTGTTTGGCAGTATATCTAAATTTATTATAGAAATTTGGGTTGAATTATTCATTTTGCAGTGTTTTATTAGCCAGGACAGCCTTCAGACATTGTTCAGAGTATCGGACACCTACTCAAGGGTAAAACAGCATTTCCACTTCTCTTGCTTTGCTTCTCATTTGTTGGCTGCTTGTTGCTCCTTTTTCTGGACGTCATCTGACAGTCTCAGTCAACTGTAGCATCCCTGTTTGAGGGTACAGTTTGAGTGACAGCCCTGTGACAGTAAAGGTAACCTGAATATGTGATGTATGTTATATACTAATGAGCTGTGCACTGATTCACAAAAAATAAATGCAGTTGAGACGTTTAATCTTTACTTTCTATTTAATACAAATATACCATTATGTATTTTCCCATGACGTGGTACTCTTAGACTTTCGATGCCTAATTGTTGGATCTCTGATTTGTAGTAGAGAAAGTGTCTGGATTGGCTTTCAAACAAAGTCTCAGCGCCTTATATGTGGGACAGGGAGTGGACAGAGGAATCAGCTATCCAATCAGCATCAAGGAACAGAAAAGGTAGAAGCTTAGTGTTCATGTCATTGGACATTGTGACAGACTGAATGCTTACTAGGAGGTTCCTGGTTTAGCACTGAGGGAGCAAGATACTGAGGTAAATAGATATTCAGTAAATATATGGATTTGACAATGGATGCGATGAAAAATAAGTCAGGTGATGAAACTTGTAGCAATGTCATAAGGGGGATACATAGATAATGGTAAAAGCATGGGATCAGAGAGTGAAACAGCAGCTTGTCCGTTTGGGTAGCTCAGCATGTCTAATGCTGTACACCTGATTGACCTTGTCCGTACAGCTGCCACCTGCCATCTGGCTGCCAGCAGGAGGCTGAGAGTTGGGAAGGAATCCACGTGGTCTATAAGGTGACCTAATCCACGCTGCCCACTTTGGGTTTAAAAAGTTCAGTTCCTCCCTGGAGAGCCTTAGCTGTAATGAAGTGCTCTTCGTCCTGATAAGATGTACTGGCTGAAAAGGCAGATTTAGCCGAGGGCCATTAGATGAAGCAGATTAAGTGCAGTGGACTGGGAACCCATAAAAGTGATCTATCAGGCTGGAAACAAGCCCCGCAAATCAGCTGGCTGCGATCCACAATGCAGCATTTGCCGCTAAGGTTGAATAAACAGGAATATCGGTGCAGGATTGTGATCCTGTCAGCCTGGCCAGGTGACTGAGCGCAGGCCTGTACGATGCAGAGAGAACTGAAGGCAGAAGCAGGAAGTGGACCAAGATTAGGGATCCTAAAGGATGAGAGCCCCCCCAGATCTTTCAGGGACTGCCCCCCCCTTACTCCTCCTCTTTTTTTTCTAGCCACAGAGGAGATTCTGGTTTCACGACCACAGAAGATTAAGAAAGTGTATTTGAGTACTGTGTCTATGTTGAACTGGAAGCTTAGGCAGTGATGCGTTATGTAAACAGGAAAAGAGAAGAAAGAAACAGGAAGCAGTGAGACAAATCAACCTGAAGCCAGTTCATGCTACTCTGCCGGCAGGACTTTGATGCAGCTATAGCAGCTATAGCAGTTATAGCAGCTATAGCAGTATTGGTAAATGAGCTGTTCTTGCTTAGGGGCTTGAATCTTTTTGTTTACATGTCCACTCCATGTTGTGGCAGTTTATTTCTGAAATCCAAAGCCATGTAATAGATGCCTTGATGCTCTATGTGTCGCGTGACTGGAGGGACAAAGGACTCGAAGGCAGACGGTGCAGTGAAATATACGGGGATTTATTAGACTAAATGATCAGAGACTGAAATCAAATGGGATCACAAATGGGAGGACTGGCAACCAGCATGGGCATAGGCACCGGGAAGGGCAGGGATGTGATACTATGATGCCTGGATACGTGGGTTAAATATCGATGGTTGTGCAACGTCAAGTGTGGGTCCTTATAAGATACAGGCAGTCCCCGGATTAAGAATGTATGGACAACTCGTAATTATGAACGGACTGCCATGAATCCTGTTATGTTAAAAATTCAGGTTAAATGCAATGGTTCGCAGTAACAAATGCACGCACAACTTGGCGCATGTGAAAACATGCGGTCTCAGCAGTTAGATGGCTCGAGATGCAGTACAGTACTATACTGTATATCATTACTTTTATTATTACTGTTCAGTAATAATAATAATAATTATTATTATATTATAGTATTGTTATTTTTCTTACTTAACTACAAATTCGATTTAAGGACAGGCGTAGAGAATGGATCTCGTTTATAACCTGAGCTCTGTCTGTCAAGCCATATACCGAAAAAGCAAATAATGAAACGCTGATAAACTCTACCGCCAAATGGCTGATCGTCAGCATGTCAATGCCATGGGAAGGAGGAGATGGGGGTTGCAGACCTGCTTCACCACCCTGGGGGGGACCAGACTGTCAGCTGCCAGTGCAAACCCTTCATGCAGAGACGCAGATAAAGCCAGCAGCACAGTGACAGTCACGCTGCACACGGATGCAGATAAAGCCAGCAGTACAGTAACAGTCACACGCTGCACACGGATGCAGATAAAGCCAG
>JAODKF010000116.1:29066458-29079659 GCA_026779585.1 Mormyrus proboscirostris | reverse complement strand
TATAATTTTTACTGGATAATAAATTACCTAAATAAGCTCCTCTGCAACCCCCCCCCCCCCCCCAGCCCCGCCGCGACTAGAGCTGTTATTTTTAGCTAAAAGGTTAGGGTCGGCTCTATTTGTAGAAGGTGCACTGCGTTCCTCAGTACGCTTGGATGTGCAGGGACTGTCCTCATTCTCCTGCAGCACTGGGAAGGTGGTGACACCATGGGGTTGGAGCCCTGTGTGACTCTGCAGTCCCTGTTCTGCTCCAGCAATGCAGCCGCATGCCACTACAGAATATTAGTATGTGGTCTCAAAAGGCCACTTTAAAACAGCCTCCGTTTTCAGGTCTTTTTCTCATCAAGATGCAATTAAATTATTATTAGTTTTTTTACATGGTGTATTATTGATTGAGTCCAATCCACAGTTTTAGAAAATGCAAATCCTCTTCTGATGCGCTCAAGGCTCTTAATGGGTGTTTCATTTCCTGCACTGTACAGTATGTAGTGGTCGCTAGGCAACACAGTGGAATCAATAATATCGTGTATGGCCTTCAGCAGCACTATGGGAGAGATTTTCCATTTCATCTGTTCAAACTTTCATGTATCTCCTCAAAGCCCCACCCCTCGTGGCTGCTCTTGTTATGTAGTCGTGACTTGCTGCTGTCCTCACGTCTCATCCATAGAGCGGTAGCCCTCTGGGTGGAAATGGGGCTGTAGTGGCACTGAAAACCCATAGAGGGAAATCATGTGAGCCGGAAAAAGGGGTATTTCAGGCAAGTGTAACCGCAGGTGCTCCCTGCGTGTTCCAAACGCGTGGGTGGACGCGGAAATCCCGAACCGACACACTGACGCTTCATGTGGTCTTTGGATTAATAACTCCTCTCTGCTTCTTTTCACAAGTGTATGTGCCAGTCCATTACGTATGGGGAAGCACTTCGACCCACGCAACAGTGTGTGTGACCGGCCACGAGATATGGGGGCATTTTACCATGGGCTGTGCTGTTGGGATCATTTGCCAGTGCGGCATCAGTCCAGTTTCAGCCTATGATCTCGCCGTATAACCCCAGTGTAGCTTGGGCAGATGGCCGTGTTTGGACAGACGCCCCCCTCAGACCTACGCTTAAGGTTCTCTTGCGAAGGTCTGACTTGGAGGAGTGGGTCACTGGGGTAGAACTGAGTGGTGATCCCACTATCTGTCAACCTTGGCCCTGAAACGTGGCCCTCAGTGTGGCGAGACAATTTTGTGCCAAACGCTCTGTTCCTCTGGCCTGTGTTGACACGATAGCTACAACCAAATGATCTGTCTGTCCAGAGTAGTACCACACTCTTCTCTGATGGGGTTCCTGTGTCTAACTACACTGACTTTGTGCTGTAATGCCTGTGTGTATAGGTACTAAAAAGACCTAAGTGTCTCCTTGGTAGGATGCATATGTGTTATGTGCCTTCAGAATTTAAATGCCACATAATAATGAAGAATGATAAATAGAAAACATAATGTTAATGCCTTAAGACCTAATTGTTTTCCATTAAATGTCTATGGTGCTTATGACAACGTAACCGCCATCTTACCTGGGTGCCTGAATCTCCAAAATGTAGAGTAAACCTTGGTCATTATCGATTGAACTACTACAGCATTGGCTCTATCCTCCAGCAAGGACTGTTAGCTTCAACCAAATGTCCCTGGTTGATGTAACGTGACAGCTCGCATGGCCGCTAACAAACCACGTACAGCCCGTCCGTTCGCCTGTTACTGCTATTGGGGTTTTGGGTGACCGTGGGATTGTGCTTCTCTTCTCAGTTGTGCCATTAAAAACAATCCAGTACTAGAAGGAAATTGGCTGCTATTTCTATACAATTTAGTTAAAACTTGTTCTCAAAAAAGGTTTTTGATCAGTTTGTAACATGTCATCAGGTGTTTTCTGTGCAAGTCCCTGTGCATGACATTTTCTCAGTTTGAAAATAACAGAGAAAAATAAAATCATTTCCCCCTTTGGTTTTACGGAAATCATCACCTTGCAGAAAAACTTGAAAGCCGCTATTGTGCGGAGAAATACACCGTAGAAATTGTACCGTGTGTAAATATACAGTACAAAACACAGGAAAACGTGATTATTATGAGAGATTTTTTATATTTTCTAGAGAAAAAAACACCCAGTATCCCTTTAGATGGACGTGACTAGCGTGCAGTTTACTGAACAATCGATGTGATTAAAACATAAATTAATTCGGTGGTATTATGGCAAAAATGCAGCGACTTTGTGAGAATGCGGTGGGGAAATACCTCGTTTTCTATCTGCTGACAGTAACAGGGCATGCCTCTCTGCGGGATCTAGCGGAGCAGGATTTACTAGCGGCTGTGCGTGGGGATTTCTCACGTAATGCCAATTCGACGGGACTGTGCCTACGACACAAAGGAGGCTGGATCCCGGTTCCGCCGGTAATAACGCGCACAGGTTGCGAGGCAGAATACAGAACGGCTCCAATCGGCGGCGGCGGCGATCGCAGCCAGTGCGGGGAATCCTACAGGCTGGGATCCCATTTATTTTTGCATTGACACCAAGTTGCCTATTTTATAATTTTATACAAATAATCTGTAGGGCTTTACGCTCGTAAACCGGGAGAAGAAGTCGGTATTGCTGGAACAAAACGGAGAAGATTGAGACTTTTTTCCCGATGTGCAGGTCGACTCGAGCGTATGGAAGTCAGCTTTTAGATGGGAGATGGGAGCGCTTGGGATTTCCCTGTAGGACTCGCTGCTGGAGGAGATCTGCTCAAAGGAAGCCGATGTGTTAAGATTGGACTGAAAGGTTTCGGGAACTGAATCGAAATGGTCCAGAACGTGATACTGGTGTTTTTCCGCAGGAGGCTCAGTCAACGGCCGGCTGTCGAAGAGTTGGAAAGCAGAAATATTTTAAAACGTGAGTATATTGGTCACTTTTAAAAAATTGTAACGGTATAACTTGATGTTTCCAGTAAACGTGTTTACTTTTGACAGTTAAGTGAGTATTAATTGGATGTTTGTTAAAATGCTAGCATATTATAGCTTATTACGAAGAATTTTTTTAATATTTAATAGTAATCCACATTTTTACGATGAATTATAAAGAATAATACTTTGACTTGTAAACCTAAATCTGCTGTTCGATATACCCCAGCTGCTTATCCTAAGACGAAAACAAGCGCTTTTGGATTTCTGTTTTCTATGGTTGTTTAACTATAAACTTATAAATTTTCACGTTGCCTCAATTTTCTTTCGCTTATCAAGAAAAGACTAGCAATAAAATCGACATATAGGCAAACACTGGAATTCCCTCTAAAACATCCCGCATGCATGGGGTGGGGATTCCACGCTGCAGTTTTTTTTTTTTTTTAAACATCCTTTCTCAATTCTAACCTTTACTCTCCATACCTCTTATTTAGTGATAATACAAGCGCCCTTCTGGACTGATTCCGAAATTTAGTTATCCGTTAATTATCACAGCGTTTAAAAGGTTGTATCATCCCGATAACACACCAAACCAACGTTCGTGTAACGCATACAGTTCTGACCTTAGGAAAGATGAAAACTGCAAATTCATATAGTTATTAGCGCCCCTTTGAGTGTCCTGCACATTTCTCACCCAAGTCCTGCACTTCACTATTACCTCCGGAGTCGTGACAGCCCTGATTGCTATACTGTTTAAATCGAGAGAGGAGAACGTTGTCTGGTTATTTCGATAGGAAAAAGGCAGAAAATGAGCATTTAAAGAACTACAAATAATTAGCGTAACGCAGACATTTCTGACATTAGGAAGCATGACAATTGTTAATGCTTATAGCTATCAAAGCCTCTTTGAGTGCACTGTGACGGACGCTTTCTTCATTATTCACTGCTACCTTTACCTTTCATGGCTGTCTATTTCGTTAAGATGTACAATCAAATAATTAAACGTGCTTAAGTAAATCAATAATCAATATAATACATAGAAGAGAATGATTGAATTGTATATAATTTATAGCCTCCTGTTAATAATGGATGCCTGCGCAGATTTCCGTCAGGATTAAATGTGTAACTCATCGCCTTCCTCAGTATGTGTCACTGGTTTTCATGAGACATGGTTTTCTTCTGCCTTTCAGAGAGAAATGATCAGACTGAACAGGAAGAGAGGAGGGAAATCAAACAGCGGCTCAACAGAAAGGTATGTTGGCCTTGACCCACCATTAAACCTTTCTCCCCTTATTTATGGCCCATAACATAACGGTATAATGATGTAAACAAATCTAGTTAAAAGCAACTCATATGTCTGCAAAAAATACACACAAATGCCAATCGAAATAAAATCTGTTCGGTGGTCTGCAGGAGGTATTTGACACCTGCTGTTCAGAATAATGGGATATTTACACACACACTGGCCCACAGCCTTGCACCCGACCTGATCAGCACTGGCCTTCATGTATGACAAGCTTACCAAGCATCTGGGACTGGCATAGCATTTGACAACCAAAACAATAAGTGTCAGGCAAACACTGAGATTGTGCAGATAAGCATTTTCAGCCTGTGCACACTGAGGGAGACGGGGTTCAGAGAAATGGTTATAAATGGCTTATCTGCCGGTAATAATGGATTTAATATAACATAATAATGCTATATTAAATAGTGTAAAGGTCAGGATTGGTATTTACTAATCGCGTTTCTCTAAATCTGTGTTCCAGCTCAACCAGCGGCCTACAGTAGATGAACTGCGAGACAGAAAAATCCTGATCCGCTTCAGTGATTACGTAGAGGTGGCTAAAGCTCAGGACTACGACAGGCGTGCAGACAAACCCTGGACCAGGTTGTCTGCAGCTGACAAGGTACCTGAGTCCAGTTCTGCATAATTTGCTTAATTACAATTCTGCCACAATTCGTCCAGAATGAGGGATCCCAGTAGACTCCCCTTAAGATAAGCTTAATGACTGTCATTGCTTGTGTCCTGCAGGCGGCAATACGGAAGGAGCTGAACGAGTTCAAAAGCAACGAGATGGAAGTGCACGCATCCAGCAAACACTTGACGAGGTCAGTGAAAGTGTTTTCATAGCAACTTTCAGGGCTATTGTTAGAAAACCTGCATGTTCTGAGAGCTTAAGATAGCCTGAACTCAATATAGCAGAACCAAAATCAGCACAGAGCAGCAAATCCTGACATCCTTGATAAATGTGGCTGTAGGCACCTCCAGATTCCCTGTAGCCGCAACTCTCCGCATCTGTAACAGTGACCCTGCTAGCGGCGGCTTTCTCTGAGCGCCACACTTCCCTAAAAATAGCCCCTCCTCAATCACCAAGCAAACCCCTGGTGAATAAAAATGTAGTTTTGTAACAATGCTGTGCCCATCCCCCCTCCAGGTTTCACAGACCATAAGAGATGTTTCTTCTGTGAAGAACTTCTACGCCGTCTCACCGAGGAGCGCCTGAAGAGCATTCTTCCAGTGCCTTGGCCCATTCCTTGGGTGGTCATGATACTCTGGCAGATGGTTTTATGGTTGATACTGCCTGGAAGAGATGCACTATGGCCCACTGAGCAATCTAACCAGGTTTAAAGTGGGCAGAAAGAGAGAGAAGGCATAAATGAGGACTCTTTTGGACAGAGTGCATCCATTCTTGGAACAAACTGTGCATGTCACCAGCTTTCCTACCCTTGACAAAATAGTCCCAGGGGCATGGGCTCAATTCTGAGCAAATTTCATACTGTATAAATACCAATCTTGAGAGAATTGTCATAATGATTACTTTGTATATTTGTGTGCGAAATAACAATTTTTTAAAGTCAATAAAAACAAGATCCTTTTGTGTTACTTCCTGTGTGGTTTTTCTTTGTGGAAACACTGGGATGTATTTTAGCTGTTGCAGGACAGGCATTAGCATTACACTACAGGACTGGTAAATGGTAACAATTACTCAAGTAACAGATTTCTGGATGAGAAAAACCCACATCAACGCAACAACCCTCAGAGACACAATGTGGGCAGCAGTTGACCATCACAGGCTGAAATTCCTCAAAAATAGATAGTGACAGAGCCAGCAACTTAAATTCCAACTAGGCTGTTTTTTGAGCTTTATGCTGTCTGGGATGGGCAATAACAGCCTCCTCCAAAACGCTGCACTGTATAAGCTACTGAAAGATGGAGGTATAGACAGCTAGCAATGGCTACATGGGCGAAACTGAATTTCATTCATGTGAAACTTACTAAATGTGGTTAACCTTTTGTGAAATCTGATCACAGAAATAAAATACCTTTAGTGATTTATGAGAATAATTCATAAATAAAACAGAACATTATAGCATAAATAAATGTAGAGCATAACTAAGTAGGTTAGCAGGATGAAGAAATGTCTAGTTTGGACCTCAGTGCCTCTGCATGTGCAGCTGAGGACACTAACAAAAATCTAAGAGGTGTGTGCAAGCTGACCTTTCCAAGAAAGCACAGACTAATGCCATACCAGAGATAATTTATTCCATAAAACCATACTAAGATTAAAAACAACCTCCCTAAATTCACTGGACTATTTCTAAAACCAACACTGAACAGGAGACAAACCCAGCAAGAGAGCTCAATAACTGTAGCTTCTTACAATTGCTTAAAAGATTTCAAATCAAGTAACATTTCTTCAAATGTTCATTTTAGTGAATGTTCTCAGTTGAATCAAGAAACAATACTGTGGAATTGAAGCATCCTCTTTCCCACATCTACACAGCAGAGACAACAATGTGAAATGTGAAAAACTGCTGAAGAACTAGGGCCCTCTTGGAGTTAGAGTCCCACCCTTCCAGGCAGATACCAGGCCTGAAGTGCCCTGTGAACACTCAAGAGACTTTCCTTGTGCTGGAGGATGTAAATGAAACAAATGTGTCATAAATCTCATAGAAACGGGCACCAAAATATTCACTGACTAAGCAATGTGTATCAACATAACCTGTCAACAAAGCCTCCATTTAAACTGACAATGAGCTTTTTAGCTGTACTGACACTCAATCATGCAAACAAAACATACCCTTAAAAAGTGTCACTAACAAACCAGGACCTGCCGATACTCTCAATTCTGCTCACCATGTCCCTGAAGAGCTTATCTTGTATAGACTTCATGTCCCTCTTCATCATGCATATCTGAAAAACATAAGCGAGAGACCATTGTCCTGGATGCCTGATTCCTGACCGCTGGCGGGCAAGCAGAGACGATGCCTGTGCTGCTTGGATCCTCCCGTGTCAGAACTGGAAGAAGCAATACAGTGATAGCACAAACGCTACAGTAACGTTTGGGCAAGCAGTGAAAGACTCTTTTTTTTTTTGGGGAGACGGTGTGCCGGGAAGTCAGCCCTACTCTATGCTGAAGCCCTGTGGAGCCTGAAACAGCACAGCAGGTGGAGGCAAATCATGTCAAACAAAGAATTCACTGATTTCAGTTGACCAGCCAATTTAATGAGGAGTTATTCTGTGGTTCTGTCACACAGTTGTCCTACCTGGAGGAAATATAGTACCTGGCCAAACACAAAGGAAAAGGCTGCAGAAAGAGAGATGTGTACCATTCACCACTGTCCACCTTCTAATGTTTAACTGTTAGACTTTTCTCGCTTCCTTCACTTGGTTACATCCATGGTCTCCATGGCTGCTTGCTAGGCCTGGCAGTCCATGGCCTTGTCAAGGTCATATAGCGACTGATAACAAAAAGCAGCACTTAAGTTTAGCAGCAAATGAAAGAACATTGATTCAACAGTCCAATCTTCAATGGAATGCCCTCTTCCACGCTTTACTTTTTATTTAATATTGTAGATTCACTTAGTGAAGGCAAATACCAGCCAATATTTTTATACTAACTGCTAGTAACCTCTGATTATACACAGTTATTGGTCAGTCTGACAAAAGGTGCATAGTTCTGGATCTGTGAGATCTTGGATATTGTATACATACAGTACATATAGGAGGGACGGCATTATAACTTGTAAGACTCGCCTCAGAATGAAAGATCCGGTGCTCATTCTCTAAACCATGACACCCATTAGCCTGGAATGTGTTCTTCAGGTGCTGCAGCCTGGCGGACAGGAGAACACAAACTGGATGAGAGGGGTGAATGAACAGTGTAACAGAGCAGCAATGAAAATGAGGACACCCAACCAGAGGAAAGACAGAAAAAGGACAATGACGCAAAAAGCGTGTCATTCTGCGCTCTAAGTACAGGGTCAACACATCATCTAGGCGAGGTCCAATAAAAGAAGCGGACGTATGTGTTTCCCATAGAAACTGTTTTTTTTGTTCCAAAAATTGTGTTACAGCATGACCTGGAATAAAAATACTAGTAATTATTTTAAAAAGTTTTCTCAACCAAAACTCAGTAAGGTAACCTACAAATAAGGTTATTTACAATATCTTTTTTATATAAAGCAGCAGCTTGCTGTTCCGTTGCGTAATCAACCACCATGATAAACGTAAAAGCAGCCACGACCTGGTGGTGGTGGCTTCAGGAACCAGAATACCAAAAGAACCTGAACACTGTAACTGACTCTACAGAAGGTAATCTGAAGAAGCCTACGGATGTCTTGATTTTGTTCAGTTAAACATGCCTGCTAAGAATTATTCTAAATCATATAATCATATACTGCAAACCACAAAAAGAATCTTTATTTTGCCACTATCAACAGGCATGGCCCATTCAACTACATACCCACCCACCCACCCACCCACAAAGTGAGACAGGAAATTTTTCAGAAATGAAGATTTAACAGAAGAGTTTGGACGTGCTACAAATAGAGGCTACTAGCCAGTTCCAAAGATGATGCCTCAGGATGGGGAGATAGGGACGTGCTCAGGCTATGTTCAGCCAGGGTGGGAAAGTGCTGATCATCTATGAGTAGTGGAAACACTTTAAAAAAACTCCATAATTTGGTTAACATGCCCTCTTACCAGGAGGCAGTGTTAGAGGCTTCTGGTACATAGTGGAAAAGTTCTAGGGGTAGATGAAATCCATCAATAGATACTGAAAGTACTGGATGTTGACAGTGATCACTTGAGGTTTGCAGTTCACCAGCCATTCTATGTCCCGATGCTGAACTATGGTTTTGAGCTGTGTGTAATGATCCAAAGAACAAGACTGCAAATACAAACAGCTGAAATGAGGCTGCTCTGCAGGGTTCCAGGATTCAATCTCTGTGAGTGTGAAGAGTTCAGAGATCTGGAGGGGGCCTTGAAGTACAGATGCTGCTCCTTTAGGTCCAGGGTCCTTTAGAGCCATCTGACATATTAAGTATATCTTATAAGGACGCTAAGAGGTCCTGTGGAAAACCCAGGAGACCTGATGAGGATCTATATGTTTCTTAGCTCGCTTGGAATAGCCCAGGATTAGCTAGAGTTTGCGGCCGTGGAAAAGGAGGTCTGCTCAGATTAACATGTGGTCACCAAAACCCTCAAAAGAAAGCAAAGGGACTTCAGGAGCTTTAAGGAAATCAGTTCAATAAGCAACAAGACTGACGACTTTAAAAAACCCAGAACGACTGGTCATGGTCTACTTCAATAAAATTGGATCTACCGATTTCCTTACCTGTCTATGAGATATATTCTTACCTGTGCGCATCTTTCTCCTTGATGGAGCAAAAGGCCTGGTACTGCTTACCCCAATAAACCTAAGGAGATACGCTAAATTTAGTTCTGACAATAGCATCTTGTTTTTTCCTCTTTGTGTTTAACATGATTAATGATGATACTATTGATAAGGTCTCTTTAAGTTGCTATTATGTTATTGATATTAATTTTGCCTCACAAGGACACAAAAGTTATATCTAGAATGTGCGTAAATAAGTACCTTGCAGAGATGTTCACGAGTCACAAAATTAGAGTCCGACTGACGCCTCAAGTCTGCATCGTGGTTCCAGTTTTACATTATTATTTTCCAAAGATTTAACCTCCTACAGTAAAATCCCATTATAGTAGACTCGCTCATAACAGAATATCGTCTATAATGGACAAACAAGTTGGTCCCCAGGGCCAGTTTTGGCTGTAGTTTTGTTTGCTATAACGGACATGCAGGCTCTGCCTACAAGGCGCGTGGCATGCCGGTGATATCCAGCTACCTATACCTAGATACCTAGTCTGGATTATTAAGTCATGCATCTTGTCATCTGAAGTTGGATTACTACATGTACAATATAATAATCTATACCACAAGTGTGTCTGCTGGGGTGTGGCATGAGTAAATGGTGTCCTGTAGTTGTGTTCTGGGCAAACAGCAACTCTGGATATAATGGACTTTGGATATAACAGACTGTTTTGCCAGGTCACTTGAAGTCTGTTATAACCAGATTTTACTGTATTTGTTTTTCTCTATTAGTAACTGATGTGACTAAATGGGAATCACCACTTCAGGCCTTCACCACTTCAAAAACTGCTGTCTCATAGTTCCTTAGGCATATATACGTTTTCAAAGTAATTGCTATTTTTTCTTTTAGGAACCTAAGCACATTTCTAACGCAGATTTCAAAACTAATAGTAGAGTTTGAATCAAAAAAGTAACGAGTTACAAGTCGAGTCAATTTAAGAGCGACTCAAGTGTGACTTGAGTCCAAGTCACAAATTCAGGTCCCCATCTCTATTACCTTGCACACATTTTATGTTTGTACATATTCCAGTGTATCATTTCTTTAAACCCTTTGTTCACTACATTATGTAAATGTGATTATCTACTGTTCAGTTTACAGTCAAAGAGCCGAGTAGCATACAGTCAGTTCCTTTTCCATGTTTTTCAGAGTGGACTCCTCCTCTTCCATTTTCCGTATCTCTTGTAAGAGATCTGCTTTGATGTTCTCTAGACTGTGAATCCTGCAGAAAGAGAAGCACTCTGTGATGTCTGTATCTGAACGATGTGTACTGAACGAAAACAGCGGCATCTCACCTGTACTGATGCACCTGTACACAGGCTGTGGAAACGTGCTGCTGCATCATATTCAGTGACTGTTTGGAAAAGAGGCTCATTCTCCTAGAGTGATTCTACAAGGGTACAGAGGCTCAGGCTAGAACATTTATAAATTCTAACTTGACTCCAAAGTATGAGTCCAAAATGAAATGTGAATTGATGTTCAGTGATGAACTTTCTGTGAGCAGTTAGGGTTAAAAGTAAGCAGTTCAGGTTACCTTTAATTTTCTCTGCAAATCAGAGTTAAGCTGGTGGCAAGCAGATCCGAGGTTCTGGGCACCTTCGAGGTCTTGCAGGCTCAGGTCCTCAGTGTCCACGTTGTCCTCCCAGCAGCTGGACACTGTATGATAAAAAGATGGAGGGTACCTCCATGTCACTTGGAAGGAGGCAGGCAGTCTCACCACAGCACAGACCACCCTTCTTCAGTGCATCTCTGGAGAGCATTTCTGATTTACGCATTTCCAGTTTTGACACTGATGTGACTGCACAGACAGAGTGATTGTCCACTTTACCCTGGTCGCTACATGGTATCTGTCAGAAATGTAAGCATGGAGAAGGTTTCTTGCAGTGGGATTTGAATTACCATGTCAACACAATACTTGTAAATATGCTTAAATATCTTCTGTACAGTGTAGCTGACTACTGACTTTGAATCTTAAAGGTCAATTGCCTGTAGCCTTCAGATTTAATGCCTGTGACTGCTTAACCGTGTTAGAAAGACAAGAAAGTTATATAAAATAAGAATTCCAGATGACAGACTAAGGCGAGATGATGGCGGTGGTCATGGTATTATTAGCTATTATGTTTTTATGATCTTCCAGTCCCTTATTTGTCTGTAACATTTCTGCTCATTAAAATGACAGGATGGGAATTATGAGGAAAAAAAGATGTGTATTTTTCTATCTGTCCCTGATAAAGGCAAACTTCCTGTGTCTAGTATGGTGATGCTTCCCTTCAGGCGTCTGGTTTCATAACACCATTGGAAAGCGCTCCCACGCAGACATGGTTATGGCAGCACGCGAATTACACTGATTTCGGACTCATTCACAGCTCTCACTTACACCGTCTACAGAAATACTCATGGCTTCATCTGGTGCACATGGACACAGCTTATATGAATCCGTTATTGAGTTAAGAAAATGGTTTCTTAGGGATGCCTTTCTCAAGGCAGGGGCAGGCTGTGCAACTGCAGCAGAGAAACAGTGATTGCTCCATAAAGCGGCGTCTCAAGGACGAAATATAGAGAGGGAACCAGGTTGGCAAAATTTAAGGAGGGGAACCACTCAGGCCACTGACATGATAAATGATGAATAGCCAAAAGCATCGTGGTTGGAAAGGTTGAGAAACCATGGCTCAAGGTCGTGTTTGAGGCCTCTGAAATGGAAAGTAAATGGCAGTGTATATCTGAATGTCAGTGAGCCCTAGGTAAGTTGGAGTTTCTGGAATGGGACTTGGGACTGAGGACTGGAAAGAGGAACAAGAAGTGTAAGGTGAGGATCAGATAATATAGAAGAGATTGTACCTGTGTATGGGTCCGTCGTGCGATCCCTCTGTACGCCATGGAAGCTTTTTTGGGCTGACCCAGGGGCCCCTCTGGCCTTTCCAAAACCATTTTCCTCATTCTCTTCATTTTTCCCCTCAAAGCTGATCTCCAGAACCTTTGGAGGCGTTGGTCCCAATTGGCTAGATGTTGCGGCTGATGGGGTGAAAGAGAAAAAAAAAATGAGACCCAGTGGATTTTAAAACCTATTTTAACACACAAAAAATCTGACAATAAGCCTGTGTGCTTGGAAACTGCACAGAAAAGGTCATTGTGAAAAACTTACTGAACAATTTAACTTTCATCCCAGCAGTCAACAGCGCAAGAAAATATATTTTCAAGGCTAGACTTCATCTCGTTCTAAAAGCAAGTAAGGCTGCATATCTGTGTCTCCTTAACCTTGATGTGAAAGCATAATCTTGGACAGAATGCCCACCCATCCATCCATTCTCTGCAACCGCTTGTCCTTTCCAGGGTTGTGGAGGCTCCAGAGCCAAACCCAAAGGCTACGGGCACAAAGCAGGGGAACCCAATGCAGAGCACACTGACACACCATTCATTCACACTAAGGGCACAAGGTAGGGAACTACCAGGGTGGTGTGGCAACTCAATGCAGAGCACACTGACACACCATTCATTCACACCAAGGGCACAAGGTAGGGAACTACCAGGATGGGGTGGCAACTCAATGCAGAGCACACTGACACACCATTCATTAACACTAAGGGCACAAGGCAGGGAACTACCAGGATGGTGTGGCAAC
>JAODKF010000116.1:29043057-29064269 GCA_026779585.1 Mormyrus proboscirostris | reverse complement strand
TGTCTTGGATTATTGCGCTACATAATTCACTTTCAGTTCAGCTTTATAGAATACTTCAGCATATGTGGCAAACCTTTTACTATGTCCATATCCTAAGGTAAGAACCAAATTTCCCGTAATGCGTGCCCAGTGACGGCTTGGCCTCTTTTCCAGGGTGACTAGGATAATACATACAGTACATATCTATACATAATATATATTTTTGATCAATTGTGCTCTTTATTACAGGTATGACTGGTTTACCCAGTCTATACGGATAATAAACATTAAAAATAACATGTTAGGGACAGGTGATCACAGTCCCAGCATCACAGACCCGTACCTCCTGTTCACCAGTAGGCACAACAAGGCTGCTGGCAAGTTCCGGTGCGCCCTGACTCTGAGTTGCCATGAAGACCAGCGAGTCATTCAGGGAAGCGGCAGACAGGACGGGACTGTTGTAATACTCTGGCAGCTGCTCCTCTGGGGCTTTGCAATTCAACCAAGACCTTGGCCCAGATATCTCCAGGGCTGTTGAGGTCAGCAGGGGCTCGACGGGGTTGACGACTGATTTGATGGGGCTTGGTTGGGCCTATGGGCGTTAGAGAAAGGGATAGAGGTCAGCAGTTTCACTACAGTGCTGTCCAATCACTGAATAGTGGAGAAGAGAGACTCAGTCACCTGTGAGGGGCAGCTTGGCGCCGGCCGAGGGCTGCTAGACTTCCGACCCACAGAAGAGAGTTGGCGGGGGCACAGGGCCTCCGTGCCAACATTGTCTCTGCTGCTTGTGTTGAAAGAGCTCGTCTGATTCCCCTTCTGAGGGCAAGGTGTCTCCAGGGGTGACATGCCAATGGGGGACATGGACACGGAGCGAAGGGGACTAATGGGGGACCTTGGTAACAGCACCGGCTTGTCTGCAGCTGCAACGCAAACAGCTGTTAGTCACTGATGGGCGCAAGCAGAACCTGGTCTTTTACTTTACAGCAATCCGGGCATTATTAACCTTCTCAATTACCACCATCAAACGGCGGCATCCGCGGAATCTACTGAACAGTGTTATATGGAAAAATTAAATTTATAGCTTCTTGATGAAGTCCAGCCCACAAAACTAATTTTTGTAATATTCAAAAATCATGATATATTAAATTATAAAATTCCAGCTAATCTACAGACTGGCATAAATCCTGTCAAATTAAATTAAACAAACCGAAAACATCTCAAAAGTGAAAAGCAAATTTGGGAGATGCAGAAATGACTGATACCTTTTGCAAATATAAGGCTTACTTTGCTCAAAGGGCAGTGCCATTACCTTACCAGCCCAGCCAACTTAGTGACCTCCAGAGGTGGAGATTTCAGGTCCAGAAAGTACAAATCCAGACCAGGATTTTGTTTCAACCAACCAGTTGAGTACTCTGTGACTGTGACTTTTTGTACTTACCTGTAACTGGTTGGTTGAAACAAAATCCTGGTCTGGATTTGTACTTTCTGGACCTGAAATCTCCACCTCTGGTGACCTCTACCTGTGGATGAGCTATTCTTAGAGTTAATTCATGAGGAGAAATTCCCCCTTGTTTGCTGAGGTCCAACAGTACAGTGGAGATTTTCAACAAAATCAATGAAAATGACAGAAGTGCTTTTGAAATAAATCAGAGATATTTCTATCAAGAAGTATGGATGTGAGGAAGAGGCCATCTGAAATGCACTGTAGGAGATTTCAGACCACAACACCACAAAGCTCATTCAACACCTGAGAACTAGTAACCAGGACGAAAATACAAACTATGAAAAACTTGCCAATGGTAAGGCTGTCACGACCAGCAAATCGGCTCTTGTACAACCACCCTTAAGGACAGCAACGAAATCAGTCAAGCCTTTCAGTATGGATAGCAAGAAAGAAAAAGATATCATAACCAAAACAGGCTTTATTGGACTGGACAAGTCACTACCGATTGTAGAAAATGTGAGATTCAAACGTCTTTTGGCTCAGTTACACCCACAATATCATCTACTTCCCTGGGTCATTGTATCAAAACATGAAAATACAAATTCACAGCCTTACCCATAGAAACGTTACTGCAGTTTTCATTAGCTAGTCTACATGGGTAAAATACTGTTTAATTGCACAATAATGCTGGCGTCAAACAGAAGTGTTGATATATGAAACTGCTGGTCAGGCAGCCCCTTTAAACACAGTTCTAGAACAAGCACTTTTTAGAGAGACTACTGTGATATTTATTGCAGAAGTCAGTGATGACTGAAGATATGATGCTCAAAGCTGAAAATTCTCCAAAACATTGCACAAAAATGGCCTTTGCAGAAAAGTAGCAAGGAAGAACAGATTAGAAATCTTTGGCTTGAACACTGAGCAGTATGTGTGGTGTAAATCTAACACTGCATATCAGTCAGGTAACACCACCCCCACTGTAAAATATGTTGGTGGTGGCATCATGCTGTGGAGATGCTTTTCAGCAGCAAGGACTGGTAATCTGGTCAGGATTGACCTGAAGATGAATACAAACAGATCTTGGAATGATACATACTCCCCTCTTCCAGAAACCTTACACTAGCTTGTCTTTCAACGGGACAATGATGCAAATAACACTGCCAGAACAACAATGCTGTAACGTAAAAAGAAAACAATTCAATTATGTCCTAGAGTGGTCAATTCAGAGTCCTGATCTCAACACCACTGACGAACTGTGGCAAGATCTAAAAATTGCTGCCCACTGCTACTCCGCAACTAACCTGGCACAACTTGAGCAGTTTTAAAGGAAGAATGTGCAAATCTTGCTCCATTACATTGTGAAAAGTTAAGAGATTTATCCAAAAAGACTGCTGCCTGTAATAACTGCAAGAGAGAAAACCAAGTACTTACATATTAATGACATTTCAGTTGTTAGATGTTTTAATGGTTTATATTTTTCTTTTTTGGCCAGTATTGTGAAAATGTTTCCAGTCAAACTAATCAAAATCCCAGGTTGTGACAATCAGTCATGTGAAAAAAGGTTAGGGTTTGAATTCCTTTTCAAGCACTGTAAAGGGCTGCTTGAATTAAGAAGATGGTCCCTGTTATTGTTTTTGCCTACTCATGTTTTCCGTAGAGTACAGTAAAGAAATGGCTATTTTGATGCTTCAGTGGAGAAAACAAAATAAGGATCTCGCTATACAGGTTTTCCCCGCTGTACACCATTTTGCTTTTATGAAAGACCTATATTAGTATGTTTTCCGAACCGAAAGAAATCAGAATAGGATTTTCACTTATGAAAAAAGGCGAAAAAGCGAGAATGCTACTCAGTGATTTGCGGAGAGTCATTATAGAGGCAGAATGTACCCCAAGCAGTGAGAGTGGCGCCACCAAGCTCCTTCCCTGGAAACCACACTCAGCATCCTAGCATCAAGCCACCGCGGCTTTGAACTCTATGTGAGCATCTGTGCTTTACTTCCATCCGACATTGTATATACATTATAACTACTATGTACAGGCTGTGTGTTTATCACATCCTCCCAGCTTTTACTATATGCTAGTTCTACGTGTTATTTGGTTTGATTCGATAGGCTATTTTCTGGGTCTGGGAACGATAACTGGTTCTTCGCTTTACACCATTTCAGCTTACGAAAGTTTCACAGGAACGCTCCACTTTCGGATAGTGGGGGAGTCCTGTATATGCAATGAATGCCCTGCATATAATGAAATACACAAATACATTTTCTAGCTGGATTGTCCTGATACCATAAATATTACCAATGTGTTTTAATAATAATTAGATCCCACTCCTATACTGCTAATGTATACTCAGCTACTCTGATATTTGTAAATTCAGAATTTCACAGGATACATTGGAAGGTGAGATAAAACCTTATTGACTTGTTTAGGTTGTTACTGAAACAGTCTGCTAAGGGAGTCTGTGTGCCTTACATCTCATCCTCTCGATTGGGGCAAGGGGTGAACTTGTAGCTGAAAATCGAGCTGCCCAGGACTCTTTCTGCTTGCCAGTTCCATCCTTCACAGGAGGAGGAGACAAATTCTTTGCCTTCGACTGCTTCGTGGTCTTCGCAGCCCTCTCTCTCTTCCTGCCGACCATCTTTAAATACAGAAGCAAATATCTCAATGCTAGCATATATCAGGGGAACACTGCTTGAATGACTTTAACACAAGAGGTGGTGTCTGTCAGTACGCACTTTTGTTAATGAATGAATAAATGTTGCATGATTCAAGAAGGGTTGATATGAACAGCAGAGGCCATACAGAAAGTGACGGGGAGGACCTGCCACTGATGGTGTCGGGGTGCCTCCTCCTCTGATTGGCTGCTGCTGCTGAAGTCAGATGGCTCTCTGTAGCTCTTGAACATGGCACTGGTTCTCTGGGGCCGACCTAACAGTCTGCTCTCTACCGGGGGAGCCGTGTTTTCTTTTTCCCATTTGTTCATTTTCAGCTTTGCCTGTGAATAGGATCCACGCTCTACTGAGAATGCAAATAAAACTGCTGAGATTCATAAAACATTCACATTAAAAAAATGCTTGCAACACTGCCCCTGTGTGGAAAAACAATTAAAATAATTCAGTGACCTTAATCATGTTAACATACAGAACAATATTTATTAGCCTCAATAAGATTATCTAGATTTACCTTTTTAGGTTTGGACAACAAGTCCAGTGGCTTTGGCTGTGCCTGAGGTAAATCCGCAGACTCATCTGAAACAGAAGGAACTAGCATTACAGCCTAGGAAACTCAGGGAAGCAGGACTACAATGTGAAATTCCTTCTGCCAAAAAAAGAAGATTTTGCTATTGAATTTGACTGAGGTCAGTAGCATGTAAAAAACAACTTCTAGGTGGTACCTGTGGCGGGGGCAGACCTTTGAGGGAGCTGCCTGCCATACTGTACAATTTTTAGCCTGGGCTTCTTAGCAGAATCCTTGAGCCAGCTGACGTCTGTCTTGTGGTCTGTGTCTGTGTCACTGAACAGGTGCTTTTTAACGCGCCGGCTTTGGGTCTGTTTGTCGAAAAAGCAAGAGCAGATACTAACAAAATCTGAACTGAGACAAAAATTTTCATACTTAAAAATCATATACACTATCAGTCAAAATCTGAATACCCTTTCCGGAAACTGCTTTTTCTAATGTTTTACATCATATATAGTAAACACATTCAATCCATGAAATGACTACCAAAGCAACGTTCTAAAAAAAGTTTCTAAATCTTGCATTCCTGCAGTTGCTCCCACAGAAATCTGCCGCTTATGGGTTGCCTTGGTTTGACTCTACTCTCCAGTCCCATATATGTTCACTATCATGGAGGTGTAGAGTCTGTGACCGACAGTAGGAAATGTGTTTTGAATCGTCATCTTGCTAAAGATGGACTGCCTGATAAGCCATAATCCTGACACAATGGCATGCCTGAAGCGTGCCATGACAGCCATGCCGCCTGAGACTGTCCCCATCACCAGCAAAGCAACACCAGACCATGACACCATCTCCAGAAAGCTCCACGGCTGGAATCTTACACTGAAGAATCACGTGTGATCTGCATCTTAGATTTCAAATTTTGACTAATTAGTCCATAAAGCCAAATTTCCCCTCCTGTTAACAGACAAATATATACAATTTAATTAATCGATCAAGTATTTATAGTTTCAAGCAGATCTACTAAAACTACTGACTGGTCCTGTATTTTAGTGAGAAAAAAACCCCCAAAAGATCAGTCCTGCATATTTCATTTATCAACCTTCCTATATAATCACTTATTCAGCACAGGGTCACAGAGAGACTAACTATATAAACATTACCTTTACAGGCGATGGACCTTTCTTCACAGACGTTTCCACAATACTTCCACGCTCCCTGCAAGTACTTTCAAAAGAAATATATTAATCCTCTTCAAGCTCTGGTCTTTGCCCACGAATGCATACTTATTCACTATTATTGTACAAGAAGACTAGTGAGACAGACTAGTATAGACTAGTTTTACCTTAAAAAGATACACTTAATTATTGTCTCATATAAATTTTAAAGATCGTGTTGTGATTTATTAGCTATAAAATTTTTTCCATTTTGTGTTTAAAAGAAACAGGTAATGCACACAGGGGACACATAAAGCACAGACTGAATGCACTTAAATACATCATAAACTGATCCTGTATGCACTAGAGGGAGCCATAATCCATGTTTAACAAATGTTGCAAGGTTGAGCTAATTTCCTATTTGATCCAGCCACAGCAAGTGAAAGTAGAATTTTTTCAGTTTGTTGTTACCTGCTTTTCGTGGAAGACCGCTTCTTGAGTCCCTGCTTTTGAAAACAGTGATGCACAAAAAGATTGTAAAGCTGTACAATGCTGAAAGACAAAATAATATGTTGGTGCAACAATATGTGTTTACCTCGTTCGTCTGTGGTGTGTTCCCAAGGAAATCATACACATCATTGCTTTTTATCAATGGCCAAAAGAAGACAAAAAGAATTGCAGAACTACATAAGACACAAGAATAGCATCTGAAGCAAATACATGTATAAAACGCAAAAAGTCTTTGCACAATTATGCAAAACAAAAAACGAATTTCTATCCATACTCAGGTAGCCCTGTCGCTGTTTTCGTGTGACTGGCTGGCTTTAGAAATGGGTCTGAGCCTTTGCACTAAAAACAACAACAAAAAAAACACAATAAAATAACCAAAAAATAGATTATTTAAATTATTTGAACAACACATTGCTACAATATGACATAAAACAGTTCACTGATATTTGAAAGTACTGACCTTAGGTGCAAAGGACCAACTTTTCTCCACACTAAATGTATAATAGAATAAAAATCAGGCATGTAGAAAAGCATCTATGTATCTTATCAATGAAGGGAGTCAAGACAAGTCCCATGTAAGTGTGAAGCTGACCTCTTTCTCCCTGCAGAAATCCAGCAAGGCTCAGGCACTGGGGCAGAGGGAGTTGTAGTGCTTTTATATTGGTTGGAGATAAACATCATCATGCGGCCTGAGAGATCTGCTGACCCGCCTCTCTGTGACATAACAGGATGGACACACTGCTGGTACTCTTAGGTGGCAGATTTACATTTATATTGAATTATTTAGCAGATGTGTTTTTTCCTAAGCAACACACAAGGCGGTAAACAGCATGTAATTACACACACTGACCAACGGAAGATACTAACACTCACCTAAGAAGACAATTACATCATTAATATTTTATCTGTGAATCAGAAACCTTAATGTATTTATAAATGCTCCAGGGTTCTATGGTCAAAGCTATAAGCTTACACCAGTCACCCTCTTTATTTTACTCCTTACACCAAATGAGAACAACCTGTCGGCCCCACATAAAAACGCAAACTGGGACCTTAGTGAGTCACCTTCTGATTGCTGCTTTCTGTACTGGTGACCTCTGGCCTGTTGCTGGGGCCCATGCTTTCATGCTTGAGGGGTTTCCGTTGTGTCTTGCGTGGTTCTGGAACAGTGCCTTGCTGTGTAGCCTGGCCTCCTGCCTTGCCCTGCCTTCCCCTGCCGGCTGGGCTCTCCTGTTCCCGTGCTTGAAGCAGCTCCTCCAGCCTCTGGGTAAGCTGGGTGTGGAACTGCTGGTGACTGATTTCTCCCACACTCTGCTGCATCTCCACAGTATTGGAAGGCTGCCTATGCGGGGCTTCATAAAAAGACAGATATCTTGGATGTTTGAACTGAAGCCAGTGTTTCCCTATCTAGGTCTTGCTGTCCCACAGGCAGTCCATGTTTCTGCTGGGGGGAACAGGGATCCCCCAATTTTGGCAGAATAAATTTACATTACTTTTCCAAAACTTTTCCAGTACCATAAAAAAAAAAATTCCAAAACCCACAAGTTTGTAAACTAAAGTAGATAAAACAGTATTTGTACAGTATAAGGTAGTTAACTATTGACTTCCGCTCGTACATTTCCGTGGGAAACAAAAATGAATAAGGCTACTTTCCAAAACTTTTCCTCTCTATCCAAGAATTCCAAAACTTATCCAGGGCCTGTAAAATTTCAAAATTCCAAAACTTTTTCAGGTTTTCCATGAATGCAGATACCCTGGAGGAAGCAAAAGTGTAGACTATCTAGTGGGGAGTTTGGATGCAACAAAAACATGGAGCGACTATGGGTCTGGAAAGACCGGATTGGAAAACATTACTGTAAATAGTGTTGTGGAGCCTGAGGGGGGGCCAGGGCAGTACCAGTTAGGTGTGTTTGAGTTACGGAGACAGGACTTTTGCGCTGCTTAGGCGATCCATGCGAGCGAGCCCTCTGACCAGGAAGCAGAACCTCAGTCACAGAAAATTTGCACCAGCTGGTTTCCTTGTTTGTTTGGATGTGCAGCCTGGGAGATGAACATGGCACAGGCCAGCTTATGTGACAACACCCGTAGAGAACGCCTCCAAATACATCCAAAACAAACTACCAGCAAAGGCCACCTCAAGGAAGAAAATCCATTTAGAAACAATAAAAGCAAGACTTACAGAGATTGCTCTGTTTTTTTGGAACACTGAGAATCTCTCACTATGTTTTTGCTTGTTTCTCCTGCAGAAAAGTAAAGACAATAATGTCGACTCCGGCTGAGTATTTGACCATAGACTGCATTCTAACATGAAGAACTTAAATCAAAGGCCAAGAGTAAAATTAGGGATGCGGTCTACCAATGAGATCATTTCTTAATTCAGATTATAGAAAGTTGTACCTTGGGCTGCCAGGTTGGCCTGCACCATCTCTACCACTTTGTCAACAGGGATGTTCTACAAACAATCCAGAAGAATGAGAGAGAGAGAGAGAGAGAGAGAGAGGGAGAGGGGATGATGCCAGACAGACACATAAGAGAAAAACAAAAATTCACAAGTCAGACAGAAACACAAAGAGGCTGACAGGAACATGCACAGAGATAAATCCACCAATCCAAAAAGATATGCAGACATATACAAACAGAAGCAAATTTACAGAAAGACTAGTAGACAGAATTATAACCACACAAGGCCCCAGTCTTACATACCCTGCGGAACTTCTGGGCTACAGCCACAGGTTTGGAGTCCAGCCTGATGCCCTTGTTCTGTAATGTGGGATGTGCTAAATTGTCCTGAAAGAGGAAACACTCACTGTCTTACTCTACCAGCTTATCGGCTACAGAGATACAAATCTTATACAAAGAGCACTGTAGTCACTGCTTTCTGCAGTGCATGTGCTGGCCAGACCGCGATCTTGCCTGTTCACTTTTGCTCTGGCACTGCGTGGTTGCAGCAGCCACACTGTGACAGGTTTTGCTCATCTTCAGATCTCTGATGGTATCATTCTTCCTCTCTGAGGAGCTGACAATCTGAAGTGTTGCTTTAACCTTACCTCTCGAGAGTGGGGTTGCTGAATGAACAACAAAAATTAAACTACTTGTCAAAAGATAAATTCTACGCAGCATTACTGGGATTAACAGTGTGAAATAATTTGACCGTTTCGTATTATCGCCAAACAGAAGAGGCAAGCCAGTAGCACCTTAAGATACAAGTAGATTCCAAGTGGTACAGGCAGAAAAAGGCTGGAAAGGGGCACTCACCCGTCATCAGCACGCTAGTTAAGGGGCTCTTGCCCACCTTGCGACTGCAACTACTGGTGATAAAGGTGCTGGACTTGGACACTTTCCTTTTGGCTGGCGTGACAGTCTGCATACAAGAGACATCACACTCCCTGGCCACCTATCAGGGGTACAATTGTTCTGAAAGCTCTCTGTCACGGTGTTCGGTTCAGGGGGGTACCTGCAAGAGAGGCAGTGATGTCTGAGGCAGAGAGGGCTTGCCCGCCCTTTCGCCCTGGGACCCTGGCTGTGCATCATTCTGTGTAGAGCAGCTCTCCAGCACTCGGGGCTCCCTGTCCACGCTGGGTGCCGATGACAGCTGAGTCTCGGGAATGACAGCCTATTTACATTTCACAAAGCTTGTTACAAAACCACAAGCACCTTCTTTAGCTCTTATCTCACTTTGTGCCTCACATTATGTAGGACAGAGACCTCTGAGAAAACAACTGAATGCCAAAGTGAAGAAAAAAGTAAGGGACAACCTGAGAATTCCGGTCATCAAGGTTGATCTGCACGGTGGTCTTAACCACAGAACTGCTGGTCTTTCCGACAAATTTCTGATGAAACACAAGAATTCAGAAACAGCACCTCTAAGCTTTTACACACAACCCAATACTGAAGACATGGTGCCAGACACTAGGGGACTTTTAAACAATTATACATCAACCTTTGACAGTAAAACTAAGTAGTACACAGTAGTACCTCTGACATGATCATATACATGCTGGGATGCAGGGAATGCTTACTGCCATCATTGTGATTGCTTGTAATGGGAGTAGAAACCTATATTTCTACATTCATAAAAGGAAAAAAAACTTGTAGAATGTACCGCATGCTTTGCAGCGCCATACACACTGTCCACGGCGTGCAGAATGTCGAGGGAAGCGCTGAAGTGGACGGTGAGCTCAGTGCCCTCTATGCCACTTAGACAAAGTGGCTCCATCAGTAACATCCTCAGTACCTTCCTATTGACCTCCTCTAAAAACATCACAGGGACGACCAGGAAGGCAAAAGAGACCATCATTGACTAAAGGGATGCAGGCATATCAATTCAGGTTCTGTACCAATTTTAAATTTCGCATTAATGACAGCCATCCTTTCCATTTTATAGTTAAAGGCATACACATTTGTGTGTACAATTCACTGACTTGGCAGAAGTGTAACTGAATTTATTATCATGCAGAGAGAACAGTGGGACGCATCTACCTTTAACTGTGTAGTGGTGGACCTCATTGTCAGAGATGCTCACTGTATCCCACTGACCGTCCTGGAAAAACAAATGCCAATGTTAAGAGGAAAACGGGTGCTGAGCCACATATGGTTCTTAATGACGTGCTACTAATCGGCGAGATTAACCTTTACATTTCTGAGCATTGGGCAACAGTGCTAGATTTTAGTACTAAATTCTCTATTTCTTGTAGTTCTGGAAAAAAATATTATTTTGATAATCGATTAATCATTGAAGTATTTAGTGGATGTGATCAAGTAATCGATTATTTGGTCCAAAATACAGGGTTTAAAGAACACATCAAGAAGTATTTTTAAGTCACAGTTGTAATTACTTTACATAGGTGTACAGAATCTCTATTTAAAGAGAAAAATGTCACAGAAAGAAAAAAAAAGCTTGATCAAGCTTGAATGTAACATTTCTTCAGGGAAACACAATAGCCACCCTCTTGACAAACCCGCTGTCTCCAGCATATTTAACTTGCTAATGATTGTACTTAACACACCAACGTTAATTTCAGTACAGCAGGGAAAAATTTATCTTGTAATTAGTCATTATTAAAGCTACAAACACAATTAGGAACAGATGTAAACCAAAGGCAATCTGTCTGCTGATGCATGTGAATTACAAAACCTAAGAGATGCTTATTTTGTAGAAATAAATAGGCCCTTTGTAAAATAAAAGTTCAAAAGTAGCACGACATCAATACAATCATCTCTCCATTGTCTATAACCGCTTATCCTATTCTGGGTCACGGGCAAAACAATCATAATGAACTAAATCCTGTCTAAATCGCATATTCTCTACTTCTGAGTATGGTCATGTGTGCAGCAATAAGCACCCTTATAGCCATAGTTATGTTTTTAAGCCTGGTGTGAAGTTCCTGCCTAAAACACCTTAAGCGCCACGGGGAGACTAACTTGCAGAGGCTGTTTCTGCCTTGCTCCGGTCGTACACACACTTTACAAGGTGCCGTGACAAATTAGTTAGTATGTTGGATTTTTGTGTTCACAGCAAAAAATCTTGAGTTCGGTATAACATAGTTGACAGTCTTGGTCTTATCAAATAGTCTCTTCAATGTCGGTACAATTTTTTGTGAAACGATAATGTTACCAAACATCCAATGATGACGGACTGTAATCAGCATCAGCAGTAATCAACTCATAGCCACAATTACCACAATGTCTTCCACGTTGAACATCTACTTGTGAAGTTAGGTTCTGCCTGCGTCAAGCAATGTATTCATTCATTTCATTGTGCGTTTTAAGCCGAAAATGTAACCGATTAACATAGCAACCCACAAAAATGCAACAATTCCCTGACAAAATTTGTCAACTGTTTTTATTACCAGTTTTCGACATTATCAATTAGCTGTTGCTCAGTAATTTTATGTATTCTAGAAGATGGTGATAAAGCATGTTTATACATTGTATCTTTGCATATTATTTGCACAGCCTAACTCAAATAATTTTTTGATATTCTCAGCAGAGTTCAATTTTCAATATGAAAGCAAACTAATATGTGTCGCAGCCCAAGTTTTATGAATAAGGAGAAGAGGAGAAAAAAGCAAAATGGCCCATACTTGTGCCCCCTCATCTGCTATAGAGAAGTAGAAGGATATGCTCTGACTTTCCAGGTTGAAGTCGACCCAGAACTCCTCCAGGTTCTCATCTGATGGCATCAGCAGCTATTAACATAGAACACAGTTGAATTTCCCCTTGGGGGAACCGAAAAATGGTGCTCATAATGCCAAAATAACTGGGGTCGTGTCCCCACAATATAATGTATAACCGACCCACACACACACAAACACTACATGGACAGAGATACTGGGACACCTGGCCACTATATCTACAGGAACTTTTATGACATCACATCCTAAATCCATAGGCATCAGCATTGAGTTGGTCCCTCCTTTCCAGCTATAACAGCCGCCACTCTCTTTTGGAAATGCTTTCCACAAGATTTTAGAGTGTGTCTGGGGCAATTTTTGCCCATTTATCCAGAAGAGAATTTCTGAGGCACTGATGTTGGATGTGAAGGTCTGGCTCGCAATCTCTGTTCCGGTTCATCCCAAAGATATTTGATGGGGTAGAGGTCAGGGCTCTGTGTGGGCCAGTCAAGTTCAGCAAACACCAATCTCACCCAAATATGTCTTTATGGATCATGCTTTGTGCACTGGGGTACAGTCATGCTGGAACAGAAAAGGTCTTTCTCCAAACTGTTCCCACAAAGTTGGTAGCATAGAATAGTCCAAACTGTCTTGGAATGCTGAAGAATTAAGAGTTCCCATCACTAGAACTAATGTGCCTAACCCAACCCATGAAAAAACCACCCCATACCATAATCCCTCCTCCACCAAACTTTAGTTAGCACAATTAGTCAGTTAGGTAACGTTCTCCTGGCATCCGCCAAACCAAGAATCGTCCATCAGACTGCCAGACAGAAGAGTGAATCATCACTCCACAGAGCATGTTTCCATTACTCTGTCCAGAGTCCAGTGGTGGTTTGCCTTACATCCAACCAAACTCTACAGATACGGAGTCACTAGACAATTGGCAACTTTTATGCATTCAGTAACCTCACTCTCCTACTTTAATGGTCTGCACTTCATGGTTGAATTTCACTTCCGAAACACACTTTGAAGTAATACAGTAGAACTTACAGTTCATCGTGGAATATCTAGCAGAGAAAAAATTTAACAAACTGACTTATTGCAAAGGTGAAATCCTATGAAAAGAACTTCACTGAGCTCTTCAGAATGACCCATTCTTTCACAAATGTTTATAAATTTCACTGCATGGCTAGGGGCTTGATTTTATAAACCTGCGATAATTGATCTGAAAAAAACACTTGAATTCACTGATTAAGAGGTGTGTCCCAACACACACACACACACACACACACACACACACAGATATATATATACACATATACATACAAACAAACACACTAATTACTACAATATTTGAATGCCCTGACCTCATGTTTGCCCAGAAATACCTCCAGGCACGGGTATGAGTAGACTCTATAGAAGAAAAGAAAACCATTACACTCTGGTTGAGTTAGAACACAAAAGCAAAAGTACTCAATGACTTTATTACCTTCTCTTGTCTCCTTTCATACCATTCAACAGATTCAGAAACTTGCGGGTATCCTACAAAATAAAAGAGCAGTCTTCATACAAACAGCAAAGCTGCATCATGCAGGCCACCAGCAGAGTGTTTATCCACATTTATTTAATTCACAAATACTGCCTTTGCTGTATAGGCCTGCTTACAGTCTCAAATTCAGAATCTTTGATTTTAAGGAACGCAGTGATGACAAAGTCCATCTTGAACCAGGAGAAGGCAAGCTCCTCTCTCTGTCTGGGGGTGCTCATTCGACAGAGGGCCTCCATCAGGGAAACCTGCAGATCATAATCTGAACAGATGTCAGTGTGCACGTGGCACGAGGGTGAGCCCGTGACAAAGGTAAACGCTGACAACAGACGTTAGTGGGCACGTGGCATGAGGGTGAGCCCATAACTAAGGTAAACGCTGACTTTAGGGACACATTGTAAATTTGTTGAAGGTACCTCCACTTTCAGGGATTCTGCTGGCCAGCTTCTTCCTGTGCCAGCAACCAAAGAAAATTAATTGGGAACAGCAACTGAGGATTCCTTATGTTGTTCAATATACGGGGTTGGACAGTGAAACTGAAACACCTGGTTATAGATGATAATTAGTATGGAGTAGGCCTTCTTTTTGCAGCCACTACAACATCAGTTTGGCCATTCCTCTGGCAGAACAGTGGCTAGGTCAATATGCGAAACTTGTGGAGAAAAATGTTTCCTGACTCACTCCTCCAAAACACCCTGAAATGGCTCTTTTATTTATATTTAGATCTGCTGACTGTGCAAGCCATGGGAGACGTTCAGCTTCACTTTCATGTTCATCAAACCACGGTCACCAGTCTTTCTGTATGTATTGGTGCATTATCATCCTGATACGTGGCACCACCATGACCATTTGGTGAGCATAGTCCTCCAGAATGGTTCAGCAGTCCTTGGTAGCAGGGAATGTCATGATATTGCAGCCCAAATCATTACCGATCCACCCCTGTGCTGTACTCCGGGTAAGAGACAGTTTTGGTCAGTGGTGGGCAATCTTATCCGCTAAGGGTTAACCTTTAGGTCAGCTGTTCAAACCCAGGTGTGAGGACTCTTCAGTCAATCAGTCCTCTAATTAGTAAACTAATTAGAGAGTTGCAGCAAAATCCTGCATACACAGCAGCCCTTTGCGGAAAAGATTGCCCACCCTTGGTCTAAGTAATAAGCCAATCTGGAGCTTCTCCTCACCATAACTGTACCATATGTGGGAAAGACAATGGAGATGGACTTATCAGAAAACACTGCATGTTTCACATCGTCCCTGGCACCACTGAAAATGACGTCTGATGTGTGACTGAAGGTTTGGCTATAGCAGCCTGACCATGAATATTGACCCTGTAGAGCTCCCAGCAAACAGTTTTGGTGGAAAAGGAGAGCTGAAGTGTGCATTTAATTCTGCTGAGTTGGGCAGCTGTGGTTTTATATTTCTGAATACAATCTGGCTTTACTACCTGGACATCCATCTGGATCTGGTCTGTCCTTCACAGTTGTATGCCGACATTACCCTGGATACTGCAGCTCTCGATACAGCACAATGACTTGCTGTCATGGTCACAAATGTGCCAGCTAGACACACGCTAACGATTTATCGTCTTTTGAACTCTGATCTGACTCCCATTATCTTGTGCGGATTGCAATATTTTATGTACAGCTGTGCTATTGCTCTGCTACGAGCTATTACTGATGGAATGTGATGGATTGGCTACTTCAGTTCCATTGTCTAACCCCTGTAAGAACCAGTATTCAATATTTTTAACATTGACAACAAATAACTATTATGAACAACAAAAAAAACAGTATTCCATTGAACACAAACTAAAAATAAAGGATAGAATTTCCTGTAAAAATAGTTTTTTATAGTAGGTACACAATATTCCCTCACTTACATGAGAGCCAAAGCTTCCTCCGAAAACAGAATTTTTCTCTCTTTTTTCAGTTCTGGTGGGACTGAATCTAGAATAACATTCAGCTTTCGAACCGCCTGTGCCAGAGGTAGCAAAAGAATGAGCAGGGAGACACTGATCTCTGAATGCTTATGGACAGCACCTCTGATATGTGCACAAAGATTTAAGGTAACTCAAGTAAGTGAATTTTCTGACCTCTTTTTGGACCAGGATTTGAACTTGTGGTTCTGTAGCCAAGTGGCCAATATGATGCAGAAAGGTTTCTGTCACCTGACATTTTCCTAAGTGAAAAAAAAACCATTTAAAATAGTTTGGCAAAAAGAGACAGTCTTCCTCCCAAATACTATTTACAAAAATCTTAAATTAAAATATATACATACCCTCTTTACTACTATTATAAACGGCCTACAAGAAAAAAAAAAAAACAGGTTAATAACAGATGCATTTTACGGTCAAATGTGTCAAACAGAACAAAGTAACAAAAATAAGAAAACAATTATACAACTTACATTCTGAAGTATTAAACTAATTCACCGAATACGAAGAGATTATCAAAGAATGACCAAACATTTGCACAAAATAAAAAACACTGTAAAATGTAGACATAAATAGAGAAAAGTCTTTATTTCACTATAGCCACTACTCACCAGCAAGGCATCTAGAAAGTCCTCTGCAAGGCCAAGCAATGCCTCATTCCTGAGTCTCCCATTCTCAATCCATAACTCTCGTGCCTTCTCAAACCATGACACCATGTAGATACATAACACAGCAGCTGTCTGTTAGCTATTAAACCACTGGACATAAACACTTGTGTTAGCAAAGGTAAGAATACCTATCTTTTGAACAAGCCCCTGGTTAACCATAACCTTTCCTGTCAGTTCTTGAGCAGCTGGTGCAATCAAAATTTTTTCAAACTTGTGTAGACAACTAAGTCCAAGACAGGCATGCTTTATGTTGCCCTTATTCAATTCCTGTAAAGACAGGGATATAAAAAAATCATTTGTGAAATATTACCATAAATATTACTATAAAATTTGCTCAGTACCAATGGATATCTATATATTGGAAGAAAATAAATAATACCTACCCGGCTTATTAATTTATCAAGTTTGTTGATGAAATTTTTAGAACATTTTGGGGTGACCGCCTCATTATTATCATGTAGCACAAAATCTTCCAGAATCTGAAAATCACTGTGCTTCAAAGCCCTGTCAACCAGCTTCTCCAACTAGGGACAGGGAATACAAGGGATTGCTGCTACAAATTTGGGGTCCCATGTCAGCATATCATATTGGCCCCCAACCCAGACCAGTCCAATTATGCTCCAAATTTTTTAAGGTCACAGTCACTCATTGGTCCTTGGAATCGTCCCAACTCTCTCCCCCCCACCCCCCAGCACCCCCGAGAGGATAAAATCTTAATTATTATCATAATACAGCAAGACTCTGTTTTATTTAAACATCTGAATACAACAGACACAAAAATGCAAATCCATCCTGTTATAGACTAGAGACCAGTATTACTGAAAATATCAATGAAAATACCAAGATCATCCTGCAATGATACATCAACTAAAATGGTACATTTGCTGAAAAGATCAATGTATGCTGCAACAGAAAGTGCCGTGTAGAACAAATGTATGATACTAAACTGAGAATATACCTTGAAATAAGTTTCCCCTAAAGCCAATTTGCCAGACAATTGCAGAGAACTTAATCTTATTAACACTTTACTTGAGGGGATACAAATATTTAGTTGCAGCTCAGCTACTACTGAAGTACAAATCATGAACAAATAAGATGAAAGATGTGTCATAATTCGTTAATGATGAAGAAACATGATATCAGTATTTCACTTGTGTTATTACTAGTTCCTTAGTTCCTAAGTAGTTCACTAAGATGTACAGGATTAACAGATAACAAATATACTAACTGATTGGGACAAATGATGTGTCACAATTCATTAACAATGAACAAACGTGAGATCAGCATTTTACATTCATTTTTATTCATTAAAAGTCATTCACTATTTGTTCCTACAGTAGTCCCTTCAATATTTAAAGATTTACCGAATTAACAGATATAGTTACAAATGTCGGCGATGGGCTGGCCCCCTGTCCGGGGTTGTTCCCTGCCTCGTGCCCATTGCTTCCGGGATAGGCTCCGGACCCCCCGTGACCCAATAGGATAAAGTGGGTTGGAAAATGAATGAATGAATGAATGAATGAATGAGCGAGTGAGTGAGTTACAAATGTAGTACTTATTTGCCATAAAACATGAGATCAGTCTGCAACTAACACAAATTCAGATTAATTAATGTATAAGTAATAGCCCGATACTACATTATTTGTGTCCCCTCAAGTCAAGCGTTATCCTCAATTTTTGTTAGTTCCGCAAAACAGAAGTTTTGGCAATAAAATGACAGGCAATAACTGTGACCGTCCTCAGTACTCACTCGCAAGTCCAAGCGAGGCGCCATCCTCTCCTTAAAATACGGGCGACAAATTATCACACAGTTCATAACTTATATCAACATTACAAGCAATCATCGCGTATTATTTTCAGTATACGTTCATTGATGGCTAGCATTGTCTTAAATATAACACACTTTATTTTTAACTAGACACCTAGCTAGCTATATCTAAAGAAAACTGGTTGATTTTAAAATAATTTTAATCTAAGAGTTTTTGATCTAAGACAACGTATGTTTTTAAGTAGCATATATAGTCATTTTAATAAAACTAGATTATAAGTGTCGTATTCGGAACGAAATACAATTTAATACGACCCCCACAAGGGTCTTCAGATTTAAAGCAGAAACCTAATCTAGATTATAGATTTACAGGCCTTTCTTTACTAACCGCTGCTACTTGGTCCTTCGGCTATCAACAATATTAATTGTGTTCACAATTGTAAAATTATGATTTACAGATTAAGTCACTGTTAAACTAAAATAAACTATAAATGTGAAAGAAATCGTCATGTAGCTTTAAATACATGAAGAAAAAAAATAATTACCAGCAGAAGATACAAGCCCAACGTTCCTTCGCCTTCATTCGCGCGCCATTTCGCGCGCCAAATGCAACGCACTCGCGCCTTTAAGAATAGGTTGTTCCCTACATAAATGGGTTTTGGGTGTAAATAGTTTATCTGCGTCCCTATGTGAGTAGTACGTGGGGCACGTCTAGCTTGTTTTTAATTAGTGAGAACTTTAATAATTAAGCGGTGAATTGGCAATGCTGCCGAAGGCGTGTGTATCTGTGTGAGGCCGTCTGGATTGTATAGGAAGTGTCTGAAAAGTGAATGTTACTTTACTATTTTACTCTTTTATATAGTTTTATATAGAACAAGGATATTTAAAGATACCCAATTATACTGCGACTTCTATATTTGTACATTTTACATTGGTAAAAACTGAAGTGCGTGGCTACATAACAGCGGATTCAATTCATATGACCCCAGAATGCCTTGAAATGTTAATTTAATATTAGACGACCCTAAATTATCGGTGAATTTTGACTATTCTTGTAAAACGAAATGAGCCAAAATACTTTGAAACTGACATTTCAGTTGAAGCCACTTTTTTCCAAATGAACAGTTAATGTTGGACGAATGTAGTTATAGTAGCAATTTTTGTCATGTAGCACTGCACTTTTATTGTGGGGATTGCCGCTCTGCGAATTTAATCGTGGTTTCCATTTTGGAATAGTAAAACACGCCGGACATGCACAGTTTAGAGAAACCAGTTCACCTAACCATATATGATTTTGGACTGCTGGAGGAAACCAGAATATCCAGAGGAATCACACACCCACAGAAACACAAAGTACAGGATTCAAACTTGAAGGTATGAGGCAATTGTGTTACCAACTATAGCACTATGAAATCCATTTTTTATATAAAAATCATACTTTAGGTTTAATACTCATTTGGGGGAAAAAACAAAACAGATTCTGTAACTGTATATTGTTGCTTGTTTACAACATGATTTAAATTCGATCTGACAGGGTAGCCAGAAGCCTCCTCGAGGGTCTTCGCACAAGCGCTATTTTTTGCCGCGAGCCCAGCTATTCGCCGGCTTTCACGCGCACGCGTCATATCTGCGCAGCCCGACGAATAACAACAGCACCTGCGAAGCCTTCGCAAGCGAGAACGCGGCGACAGCAAGTAAACAAATCGTAGAATCCTGCATAGACACGATTATGAAAATGCTTCCTGAAATTACTGCTGCGACCATTTACAAATTCTTTACAGAAGGAGAAGAAACGAAAGAAGCGTTATATAATTCAAATTTCGCTAGTCGGTCATTTGAAGATTCTACATGAATACTTTAAGGGGGAAATCTTGATAAACCAGATACTGTATAGCTATACGAATAAATATCTCTCTGAATAAGAATAAAGGAAGGTTGCAATCCATTATTACCATTCAATATGAATGCAGTTTGATCTCGCATGTAAATTATTCACTTATCTTTTAATAATATGCAGAATTTAGAAATGCGTTTATATGTTGTCGCAACGTCAGTAGTTCGCAGTTAATCGTTCACTATTGTCAAAATATGTGGTGTGTCTCGCAATAATCGGGTGATATGGATAAAATGGAATTATAGCGAGTTTCTCAGCGAAGGTACTCGCACGTAGGTTTTCATGGGTTACCGCACTGCTGAAGCAGCTTAACACAGTACAAGGTTTTTGGTTCGGAGCGCCATGGGACCCATTCTTCTGGAGCGAGCTGCAGCTCCTGTTCTTAAGGTGTCCAACAAGGAGAAAAGATCAGACAGAAGTTCAGAGAATGTCGGCTCGCTGATAAGGTAAAAAGGCATTCTCATTAAAAGCCATCGATTATGTAATTGCGTTATTAAATATTTAAGTAAAAATGTACCTTTTTATTTGATATATTGTCAAAAGTGAATAATCAGTAGTGATGCATATGCGATGGTGACATTGGCAGGTAAAATAAATATTGAATTCACACTTTAAATTAAAAATGACGTCCTAATCCTTGACTGCTGTGTTCAGCATACATTCTCTTCTTTAAACAGCTCTAATAAAGGAAGTGTGAGCCAGAACCATAAACCCCAGAAAAAGGCAGCGGTTCACTCAAAAAACACCTTTCGCAGAAAAGACTCCACACTTGGACATGAGAAGGTAAAGTGTGTGTGTGTGTGTGTGTGTGTGTGATGTTATAATGCTGGTGTATTAGTGTTATACCGTGTAGTCATACATTGACTGTGCAAAGTTATGCATTCATCTTTCAACCATTCATTCTGGACAGGGTCACTGGGGAGCCTTGAGGCTGACTGATGCGGCATAGGGCACGAGTCAGGGGAGCCTTGAGGCTGACTGAGGCAGCGTAGGGCACGAGTCAGGGGAGCCTTGAGGCTGACT
>JAODKF010000116.1:29016516-29042957 GCA_026779585.1 Mormyrus proboscirostris | reverse complement strand
GTAGGGCACGAGTCAGGGGAGCCTTGAGGCTGACTGAGGCAGCGTAGGGCACGAGTCAGGGGAGCCTTGAGGCTGACTGAGGCAGCGTAGGGCACGAGTCAGGGGAGCCTTGAGGCTGACAGGCAGCGTAGGGCACGAGTCAGGGAACAGGGGGCACAGTAAAGGGGGGGATGAGTTAGGATGATTCCAGGTGCCCCTGAGTGACAGGAGCCCTAAAAATTTAGAACATAATTGGATTGGTCTGTGTTGGGGGGGCGATATGCTTTCATGGGTCCCAAAGTCTTTAATGGTGCCTATGCGTCACTGGGACATCAGTCCATCTTAGGTAACATAAACACACCAGACGTATTTGTTACCACCTGAACCATGTGTTTGCGTGGGGCCCCCTGTTTGCCACAAATAGTCATTACACTACAGGGGGTACTGAGGCCCTCAAACTGACTTTTTGATTGCTGCCTCAGGAACAACACACCCGCTACTGCAGACATGCACACGCTAACAGCAATTCAGAGATGCCACCTAGTTCGCTTGTCTTTGGACTGTGGGAGGAAACCTGCAGGATGCAGAGAGAACATGTCAATGCCCTGCTCTGCACAGATATTCACTACTGTAGCTATTGAGCTACTGAATCGTATTAAATAAATGTAGTAACTAAAGCCAAGGATGTTATTACTCATTTTTACACTTCATTATTACACCACAGAAAAGATAAAAAATTAATTAATTGCATTAATATAAAAAGTATATTAATGCAATGAATTAAAATGACAGTAGATTTGGTAGCATCTATTTAATAGTAGAATTTCAAAGGATTAATAGCATTAAATCAGTGGTAAATGCATTGCTTACATTTTTCAGCAACAGTTATGTGAAGATGCCCCTCCTTTCAATTCGTGAACCTCAAGAATGCAGATGTGAATGAACTTTTATCTTCTCTTGCTCCCACCACGCAGGGCACTCAGTTTAGAGGGAAAAGTAAACCAGAGACCCCCAGCAATTATAACAGTGATGCTCTGACAAGGTGAGCCCACTGGGGCCCATTTGCTTCTCCGCTACGATTTTCATGCCTTTTTTTGTGTTCTGGAAATGTTGCAGATTTGTTTGTGACATTCTCATTGTTTTTAACAGAAATGTGAGAGAACTGGACCCCAAGTGTCCGCCTTCTCAGGCTGAGAGCAATTGGGAGAGACCGGTGCAGCCGGTGTCGCAGTGCCACGGAGACCATAACCGGGACTTTGCAGGTCGTGTGCGCAGTCGGCCCACGTTTACCCTGCCGTTAGCCCTTCCCCCTGAGCCTGGCCAGGGACTGGGGCAGCAAAGCCAGCCTTTCAGTCTGGAGTCGACGAGGCTGTATGAGCAGAAGGAGGATGACACAGACAGTGCCAGTGACCTGTCGGACTCTGAGCGGCTTCCTGTGCTCCCCTCGCCCTGTACCCCCCCGCAGCTGAACCTACGGGCTGAGATCTTTGACCCCAGTGATCTCCGGCAGTGCATTCAGGAGTCTCGGGAGAGCAGCCATGGTAGCCGTGCATATCCGGATTTCTTGCCCCCTCCCTTCTGCACCTGGAGTCTGCGCCAACTGTCCATTTTCCTCAACACAGACGGCAGGGGGGCCCCTCGGCCCAGACCTGTGGGAAAACTAGAGAGATACCTGGAGCGGCTTTTGCAGCTGGAATGGCTCCAGGTACAGACCGTTGAGGCAGAGAGCAGGCAAGCTGTCTCCGGACTTCCTGTCCGGCCTCGCCGCCAATCTGTAGCCCCTCGCTACAGCTCAGCCCCCATCGCCCGCCTCAGCTCGCCCAAAACCTTCCGCCAATGTCAGTGTGCCTTTCCCCTGCCACCTGCCTTTTGCCCGGCCAGCCACCCACCCCTCCAGCATTCCCATGCAGGCGGCTCCACCTGCCACCTCCACTTCCCGCTCTGCAGTGGCATCTGCTCCTCATATGCATACCACAGGCACTCCCGCCTCAGTCCGGTCCTGGAACGTCGGGCCAAGCCAGGAGTCCCACCAAAGAGGAGCAGCAGCGAAAGCCGCGTCCCTGCCGGCCAAGTGTGGAGGCCCGGGACCTCCCCGACAGGAAATGGTCACCTGCAGCGCGTGCAGGCAGCCGGTAATGTCCGCAGTCCTTCCCAGCCCCAGGCAGGGCCCCGGAATGGCGGCTCTGCAGCTGGCACCAGCAAGCCGAAAAATTCTGTAGTTCCCAAAAAGGGTGCAGCAGGTAAGAACCTGCTAAGGGAGACTGATACGGTGCGACCAAAGGCCGGGCCGGGAGATGGTGACGGGCAGCTGGGTGCTGTTGCTGGAGCCCGGCGTCACTCATCTGTGGCCAGGGGGACAACACATGCCAGGCCCAATGGAAAAGTGAAACATGCTAATCCTATTACCAATTAGCATCACATTTGCCCTGTTCGATGTGCATTATGTAGAAAAGGCAACAAATACATAGAGCAGTGTACAGTACATCTTATTTATAACTGCATCTTGTGGGACAGGCATATATAAGCTACTGACTGAAAGGGAACTTAGAAACCTGAGGCCTGTAGGCCTGTCACAAAGCTGGCTTTTTGGGTTAGCAAGATAACTTGTCGGGTTTAACCTAGTTTGGGCTAAACATAAGTGAACGAGGATACAGTCAGTTTAAAGTGGGGTTATCTACCAATAAAGCCTGCTTCGTAGTACAGGCCCCCGCATTGCTGCAGCTCTCAGTTACTGGAACTGGCCGCTACTGCCTTAGCTTTACTGTAAAGTGCTAGCAGCTCAAATGACAGTCTGTGGTGCTTTTATGCAGAATTCAGTCTCATTTTTTAAATTTCTTTATTTGTGGGCTAATAGTACGTGCTTACACAGTAGTTACTGCATAATCCTCAGTTATTGAATGCTGACAGATGAAATTCTGTAAAATCAGGATCACTAAATAATATGAAGATGACACACAAAAATAAATATATTAGTACTATCAGACATGTAGCATTGTTGTTCACAGTATTACCACATTGATAACCTATTTTGAAATATTCATTGTAACAGGAAATATTTTAACCATATTTTTGATATGGAATTAAATCAGCAGGAAAGTGGATGTATAGGATATATAAAGGGACTACCTTAAGTTATAAAAAAAAATCATTTTTAATCTGTATAAAGAAAGGTCTATTTAAGGAATAAATGAAATAATTCTTTGCGAAAGCAACGTTAATTTGAAACTTTGACTTCTAGAAAGTAAGACTTGCTTTCTGGTGTACATTTCTTAAGTTATTGCCTCTGCTATTTATTTATGTAGCTATTGTTTATTTAATTCATTTTACTTGCAGAGAACAAGACAAATGACACTGGGGAAAGGTGTAAATATATATGATTTGCTGGAAAATATATATCTATCTGTGTTTATGCATTCACATTATTACACCTGCTTGTTCTGTTCTGTGCTGGGGTTTAGCTGAGGACTGCATTTTCTGATTATCTTACTATCTGTTTTTAACTGTGGAATACGCTTTTCACTTTGTTTAAAATGATTTATTGTATCTCCTTTTTTGATAAAATTAAGCAATGCGTTTAATTCAACCCTCCAGTCCTGAACATCCTCCTGTAGTACTACATGATGAAGCTTATCTTATAATTTCTGTTCTTCTAATCTTTTATGCTGGTCAGCGTCATGGGGGCCTGGAGACTATCCCATACAGAATAGGGAATGAGGTTGGGCTGCACCTCCAAGGATGCCAGTCTATCACAGGGTACATGCACATACACACACTCATACTCTATGGGCACACAGATTCCTACCTGGATGTCTTTGGACTAGAAGGAAGTTGAGACAGAGAGAACATGCACACTCCACACACACAGGATTCAAACATCAGCCCTGAAGTGAGGACACAGTACAATCCACTAGGCCACTATTCCAGTACAACAAGTATTTTGTAAATATAAAATAGAATAATACGGTTTGGTAATATTTGTTTGCAAAATATGGATTTTCCATATTTGAATTTTTGTCTCCTGTGCTTACTCTACAGTTGCCAGTATTCAGGATTCCATAGTTCAATGGGAACTACTGTCAATGTTTTTGTGTGATTTGATGTCACCTGTCTTGCTGAGAAAACATGGAACAGCTCCAGTCTTGATTGGTATTAATTGTACACAGGACACCCTGCTGATATCATCAGAAAAGTCTACTGCTTTTATTATACAGTAAATTTTCCTTAGTCTTTTGATGTGATACAGGTGAATTTTTCTTTGCTGTCACAAAATGTAATAGTTTGTTAAACATGATGTAAACATTGTTGATAGTAAAAACCCCAGGTATCGTTTGTCCTGCTAAGTTTGTCAATTCAGCTGTAAAATCCTGTGTTTTAAGGTTCTCAATAAACTGACAGTCACTATTTATGTTTAAGGCTTTGATATCTTCATTTCTTGATATATGAACATGTGGATATGTGGTAAGGCTGCATGATACTGGAAAAATTTCAAATATTGCAATATTTATAAAGCAAAAAAGGAATGTTTACCCATATTAAAGTACAGTCAGTCCTGCAACAATGTGTGACGTCACACTGCAAATCAGTTGTAATGGCAAAGATGTACTAGTATCCATATCTAATACCATGTGGAATCACATTTGTATTTGCATAATTTTCAGTCGGAGTGAAAAGCACTATTCAAACTGCAACATGATACGGTCTTAGCAAGAAAGTCTACGATACGATAGTGATCTCCGACTCGTGAACAAATTGTTCTTTTGAACCAGGTCTTTTCAGTGAATTGGTTGAACTGGTTTTGAAATCAAAAAGATTTTCCAGGAACACATTAGCCAAATCAGTCTTTTTCTACCAATAGGATCTGTCACATAAGTCGATGGTCTTGTGCCGACAGCATGCCAACAAATCATTTGCTGTGCCCACAAAATCACTTTTAATCAAAATTGTCCACATAGAATCTGTTTTCATATTTCTATTCAGTGGAAGGCTCTCTTTTGGTGACTAGTACTTTGCCTTTTTCTTCTTCACTCATTTCTGGAATGGCACAGGACTGAGAACCAAAGCGATGTCCTTCTATCCATCCAAGATGTCAGTAACTTTTTGGAGAACAAGAGAAATTCTTATTTGTTATTTTGTTACTGTCAGGTTCGTGGTAACCGAGCAGGCAAGGAGACGAATGAAGCCGGACTGACAGGGCAAACGGGGTTTAATTGGGGTAGCAAGGCAGACAGGCACGAACATAGGTCGACAATACAATGACGGATCTCTCATACAGGGGAAAGACGTGGACTAAATACACCACTAAGCAGGGATTAACAGGACACAGGTGATCACTATTAGGGTATCACACGAGGAAATGAGGTGGGCGTGGCACACAGGAGGATCGAATGTAGCGGATCATGACAGTTACTGTTCATTTATATATATATATATTTATATATTCGAATGTTAAATTGTGTTTTTCTGAGCAAACATATTGTTACTACCCAGATAAATGGCCAAACATTTTCTTTGACAGCATAAGACTTGCAAAGTTCTGTGTATCAGTGTATTTGAGTATACTGTACTGTACAATATTTGAGTATACTTTGTAAAGTATTTCGGGTCTGTTAAATCACAGAAAAACACAATAAGCAGGTTTATTAAGGGTGATTATACAGAGGTAATCACTTATATTCACTGCCATTATGTTAAGTTTTCCTTTTATATCTCTTTTATAATTTATGTTTACGTACACCTTTTATAGCTTAGTCTCTTTTATATTCTCTCACTTCCTGATATGTATAAATGTCAGGAGACAGCTCAGTTTAATACAAAAAATGCATTACAGTAAGTAACAATCTGTCATGCGCTCTTCTGGCCAGGCAGGACTTTGAGGTGTCGCAGCTGGTTTTCTCTGTCATTGAAACAACCTGGAGCCCAGAAAACAGACACGTCAGCCAAGATGATGCTACGGTGAATGTACGTCTCCATTGGATATCAGTCAGCCGGTCTTTACCCAAGTTCGTGTTTGGACTGAAGCACGAGCTCCCCAGAGTTTCCAGGCCGTTGTTCTCTCGGGAGACTGGGCCGTCGTTCCACATGAGGTCGAATCCCCCGACCTGCTTCTCCCTGCCAGTGAGTCTGGAAGACGGAAGCTGTACTGTAAGAAGCTGCCTGCCCAATGACGGCGGAAGCGGCCCTCTTCAGTGCCATACCTGCCTTCCATGTCAACCACGTGCAGGGTGTCCTCCAGAAGATGGCACTTCATCTCGTAGTCCTGCTGGCTGCTGGGGGTTAGGGAGGGTGAAGCATTTACCTCGATAAGCCACCTGGGAGAGGAGGAAAGTAACTGGTACGTCCTCAGGTTCATGCAAAATTCCAGGCACCATCACTGAGAAGGGTGACCCTGCTTTTCAATGATGGTGAATGAAAACAACATCACCACAAAGATTTTGACAAGATCAGAAATTAGAATTTAGACAGCAGCGTAGCGTGCGTACTCCCGGCACCCTAGTTCTTTGTACTTACGTATACCCTTAATATGATGTTGAATAACGACTTACGAACATTTCAAGTTACGAATAGCCATTTGGAACGTATCTCATTTGTAAGTAGAGCAGCGGTTGTATTGCCAATAATTAACAACAAATGGGCAGTTATCAGAGAAGCAAGGCCACGCTGACGGGACTCACGGCTTCAGGTCTTGGTCCAGGAGGATGTCATAGCCGTAGAGCTCGAAGCAGTGCTTGTCATTGATGATGACCTTCTGGACGCTCTGCAGGCTATGCACAAATATGTTGTCGATGTCCCTGAACAGGGTCTCTACCGCCTGCGCACCATGCTTTGCTGTGAGGTACCGACGCAGCTGCTGCATCTGCCATTTACAGCCCTGCAGGAAAGGCGGAGTGACACTATTAATGCCAGTAGCAACAGCGCAAGTGCCATAGCTCATGGCATAATGTATTTTAAAGCACCAATAAGTGCTGTCACAACCGTTTGTATTTGGCATACAGAAAAACGTGCTTTATTTAGTTTCTATATACCCTTTCTGGGTCATAATCTGGTGCAGTCTTCTGCACTGCCACGTTGGTGAGGTGGATGTCTGTATTTAGACTAATGTTAAGGACAAATATGCCTGGTAAGTGAATAACAGAGGTGGATAGTTCAGGTCCAGAAAGTAAAAATCCAGACCAAGATTTAGTTTCCACCAACCAGTTCAGTAAAAAGATTCACAATGACAGACTACTCAACTAGTTAATGTAAACAAAATCCTTGTCTGTTATTTTGCTTTCTGGACCTGAGCTATCTACCTCCATCGTGTAGTGAGCTGATACCATCCTCCCTACACTGTAGGCACAAGTGGAAACCTTCAGTAAACACAGAGCTACATTATGGGTATGGCATTGGTGACAGGAGAACCACTGAAGGGCTGATTTATAAGAAAGGTCATTGCTCAGAAGGACAAGGTGAAGCATGTGGCACAAACACAGGCTTTTGTTAAAGGATACAATGATCCTCGATACTGCTCAGAGAGAATCGCGTATTGGAGAAGCGGGCAAATCCATCCCGATACAGCCACGCCTTCAAAGGTGAGTACTGAGAGACAACACCAAGATTAGACACATACGAGAACTGGTGACAAAAAGGTTAGACATTTTTTTGAAGCACACAAAGTCATACACAGACCATGGAAGAATCATATAATCAAATCATTACACGTTTAGTTTTCAGAATAACGGCTATACTTACTGAGGATACCAGTACATACACACGCAGATCAAATTTCCTGCCTGCACAATAATGAAAGACATTTCATGACTGAACGAAGAGTGTTTTTATAACGTCCTTCAGAGCTTTTGATATGGCTGAGTGTTGACAGTAGGGCTGGCAGATATGCGGTATTAATATATTAATATTCGCCTTTCTATCTATCTTCCATTGAATGGAAATATTTTGGATTCCACTAAGATGACATTGAGCAAAAGCAAGCCATTTGTTGCCACAACTTGCAGCAACAGTACAAACTTATTTGAAAGACTCTTTTTGCAGATAACATTTATTTGGCTAAGGTTTATTTTGAACTCTCTCTTTGCTTATTATAAATAATGCAGGTTAATGCAAAAAAAATCATTGTGATATTAAGAGTTGGGTAATTCAGAGTAAACGTCCAGACCGGGATTTTGTTTCAACCAGCCAGTTGAGTACTCTCTGACTGTGTGTCTCTTTATGCTTAGCTGATTGGTTGGAACAAAATCCCAGTCTGGACTTTTACTCTGAATTAAACTGCATTAAACTGGATTATTTATAATAAGCAAAGAGACTTTTACTCTCTGGACCTAAATTACCCAACTCTTAACTCACTCTCCTAACTTTTTCCAAAATCGTACAGCCCTTGCTGAGAGCAGTGTCCATCACAGTACTGTGTAATGAAAGTATACCGCCGATGAGGTAGGGGTTCTCTATATAGCGCTGGGCTACGTAGCTCTCCACCTGGGCCTCTTCCCGCTGGTCCTCTAAGCGGCTGCCATCCTGTTGGCCACAGAAAGTCTTGTCATGGACCACATGGTAGACAAGCACCACATACACCTATGGAAATGACCCCCTTCCACAGGGGACCTAGATCTTATACAGTGCTATTCTTGAAGTTAAGTCTAATCTATATACTGTAAAGTGGGATCTCTGGTGGAATATGGCTTTGGACCTGGGATACTTTGCTTATCAATGTCTGCATTGTCACATATGTTGAATGTAAATTGAAATTTCATCGGCCGGGATCCCAGGCTCAAACAGAGCTGCAGAATAGTAAGGATGCTGATAGCATTTCCTGACTGAGCAGTGCTCTGCCCAAAGACTGAATGCACCTCCATTTTCAAAACTATGCTCATAGTGAAACCGTTAAAATATATAACATCAGAGTTTTCACAAGCCAACCAATAGTTAAGGCTCTCAGTGCATCAGACAGACTACTGCCAAAAAAAGATCACATCTGTGTCCAGTCTGTTACCTTCTTCCAATCCATGATGTCTTTCAGTCTCCGAAACAGGAAGATGCCTTTTCCTTGTGACCGTGCCACCTGAGTGAACACATTAGGAAAGCAAATGACCAGATAGACTGGCAATCGTGCCTAAATATACATATCACAAAACAACCACCCAACTTTAAAATAAACGTCTAAATTTACCAATAGATATTGGTGTAGCCTTAAATTGGGATATGCGCAGAAGGCTTTGCTAATATACAGTAGCTCACACAAAGTACACAGTGCCTTTATAACCTGGCATGTCTTACACTGACCATGGGTACGTTTCCCAAAAGCTCTGGTAACAACTTACATAATTGGAACCATTCAGTTGCATAGTTCCAACTATGCAAGTTAGTAACATTTTAGCATCTATGCTTTAGGTAAATGTACCTAAGAATGGCTGCTTCTCTAAGATCTCTCCTAGACGTCCTTGCCTACATCTGCTTCATACTGCATGACGCATGTCCTCACTGGCTTCATGATCCAAGTGCTTTTTGGGTTCCTCTTGAACTCTTCCACAAACAGGTGGTACTCGCTGGGCAGCTCAAAGGTACAAGGGAAAAAGTCACACTTGGCCATCTCCACGTGGCCGACCTCACGCTCCAGGGTCTTGCGGTATCTCTTCAGGTTCTTCACCATCAGGTTCTTGCGCGTTAGCTAACCAAAGGACAAAGAGAACAATCCAGCCAGGACTACATTCACTCCACAGCATTTGGAAATTATTATTAATATGAAGATGTAACTTACAGGTTAATGTACACAATAGATTTATTTTTTTTAAAAAAAAAGCCATAAATGAGTATTGACAGGAGCAACTGATCAGCATTTTCAAGCAAGTATTGTGCAGCATAATGCAGCAAAGACGTACCGCATTAATCTACGATTTAAGGATAAATTGTTCTCATAGCTCAGAATATACAATGAGATGGCCACCTATCCTCGATCTGCTTATCCTGGTGATGGGGGGCCTGGAGCATAGCCCAGACAGTACAGGGCACAAAGCTGAGGTAGATACTGGTCACAAGGCGCGTACGCGCACACATTCCCTCTGGGCAAATGAGAGACGTACGGTGAAGGACTCGGAGGGAATCCACATGAAATCCACAGATGCAAACCCCACACAACAGAGTGAAATTGGGATTCACAGCCCTGAGTCACTGAAGCGCTGCTGCTCACTGAAGTGCTGCCCCACCCTTCGCAAATAATGACTGCATGAGATGTCAAGATGAATGAGAAAGATTAACATTCGAGTAGTAAAAATGTGTGAATCTCACGTGTAGAAAACGGTATTGATCTGTCAATAATAATAAAAATAATATTTGTTTTGTGAATTCTTTTCTATAGTTCAGTTATATACTTTTTTTTGCTTGTTTTATTGAAGCTGACTGACACACTTTTAAAAACCTAATAATAATAATAATAATCATCATCATCATCATCATAGTAATGATAAAGGCTATTTCAAGGCAGCAGGAAGGCGTTATGAGACTCAGCAGGTCAGCACACTGTGCCTTTGACCAATCAAATCCCAGACTGATTAGTGATCAGCTGGCAGACTGATTTCACCCCTGGGTCCCTGAGTAAAGGCCCATGACTCCAAAGGACTCAAAGGACCGTCAGACCCTGCTGTCCCAAACAGGAAGTCAATTTGGATAAAAGCAGCTGCTAAATAAAATTTGAACTGCAGATTTTCAGTTCATAACCTCAACATTATACTATCCAACTACTGCCCTTCCTAACAGATATTTCAAATTCTAATATTAATTCCCAGGAAATAATTTTGTTAATTTAATCTGTTATGGTTAATCTCTGCTTTTGCAATGGGAAGAACACAAAAATTATACAAGCGTATGACTCCCTACTCCATCAAGTGCGCCATCTGCAGGTCACATTCAGAAATAGATTTTTCTCACCTACCTCATAATAATTCCGAAAATGGCATATTCGCACGTGCTCCTCCATGTATGAGTGATCAAAGTTCTCCCTCAGCCAGCCCACATCGCACCAGTTGAAATCCCATTCTTCATCCCTGCCGGCGATATATATTCACAAACACACAAATAAATACTTAGTACTCTTACCTAAGATGTGAAAGCAGATAGTGTTCTCTAAAAAACTCACTCTTTGATCTCGACCCATCCAGGCCTCTGGCGAAGTACGTCTTGTATAGTGTTGGTGAAGCCACACCTGTATCTTATAAAACTCCTTGCTTCCCTGCAGATACATCAAACTTACTGTCGGCCTAGATCTGAAACCTGTCAGTATTTCTATGAGATTACATGCATTTTTCCCTTCAGCAATACTCTCGCGGTACTACAACAAATAATCGAAAGGGTTTGTTTTAAAATATCTTTATGTATAAGAACAAACTGTACGATTTTCCGTCACAAACGTTTTTCAGGCAAAATTAACTTTTGGATTTTTTCTGTCTGGCGTGTTTGCTTCTCCAGCAGACATCTGCACTTGAAATGTAGTACTTACGTGTCTTTCCTCTTCTGGTAGCTGTGATGACCTCTATATCCCGCGGTCTGTTAAAACAACAAACAGACCTCTTAGTTGCTTGGCAATATGTATCGAGGATACTAGGTATGAGAATAAATAAGGCGAAAGTTATGTAGATGCTCAAAGGTTAATAACAGCTAACTACCTACACATGAAAACTGGTTTACGCGTAGACATCAGTTTGCTTATGTATTTTTGATGCAGCTAATATAAATTAGGGCGTATTTAACTAAAAACTTTGTATTTTACTTAACATTTGCCTACTATAAATTGAAATATTTATCGAAGTTAGCTGTCCGGTTTGGATAGAACGTCCCTGTTTTCCACATAAACGATTTGTGTCTCTTACCTTATTTTTAGACATTTCTTAACTTGGTCATCCAGCCAATAAGCAAGCCAGCAACCCTCAGTCCAAAATCAGCTTTTATAACCAGTGAATGATTTCTAGCTCACTATTTTCTTGCAGATTTGCTGACGGAGTTACAGTACAGAACAGCTGCAGTGTTGTCATTTACCATAGTAACAGGTTTTCTCGGAGAAACCCGAGCACCTACTGTCCTGTGTTCGTGCACAGCAGGCGGTTTGCATTTTCTTCGGTAGAATTCCAAATTAAATTCAAATTAAACGTTTTTGGACATTCAACAAACAGCGATTACAATGCTGGCGAACCAGAATGGACTGGAAAGCTACGTTAATACTGTAAAAACTGTAAAACCCTGATGAACTGAAGCGAATCACATCGTTTATTCACTAAAAGAGTGGCAAGTCAGAACCACAGGATTTAAACATATATCTTCGTATATACGATAATAGACGTTTTGGTTTATATAGCGTTAGACTTCTTTTAAACATCCCGTAAATTGAAGCGGCCCGCGTTCTGATCCCTGCTCGCCTGGCAGGACAGCGCCTTACAAGACGCTTCCGTGACGCTCCCGGATTAAACCACATGACCTCACAATGAATGGTGAATGTCGGGCATATACGTGACGTTGTGACACTAATAAAATAATGTATTTGTCACTCTTAATTTTTATCTTACATTCTTTTGTCTTATAATCATCTGAGGAATAAAAAAAATACTGCGTAGCTTCTCAGGAAGTAGTATGCCTTTGGTTATATATTTAATTTTAATATAATGTTATAGAAACTTCTGGTATGAACAAATTTTGTTCCACAGAAGGTGCAAAATCTCACCTAATCACTTTAAAAATGTAAATTCTGATACACGATAATAATTCAATTTATGGAAATATTTTTAAAAAAACTTTCTTCTACCTCAGTTTTTTCAATTGCCTTCAAACTAGTATTCCACATAATTGAGGATAATCATTTATGCTATCATATTTCCTCAAGATGTTATATCTTAATTTTTATATTATGGAAATATATACAGTAATATTAAGAGCTCGTAAGAGCCGCGCATAGTCAATTTACTCTATTGTTACATACGCCGTATTGTTTCTGATATATTTTCTATGAAAATATTATTGCACCGCAGAGGTAGGCTCCTCTTAGAAGACGATAAGCAGCGAACTACCAGGGAGGAATCAGAACAATAACATAACGTGGCAAGACTGGGAAGGATTGTGCAAAACAATCTCTCAATGAGCTTAAACTGTTTGGGAGGATAGTTTATGATTTTTTTCAATCAAAATATAAGCAAAATGGTTTTTCTTTTATTATTTTTGACAAACCCGTTTTCAAAACAGGCTTATCTCAAAGTATTTGGTTAATGCTATTTACCAATGAATCCACTTGGAACTAAAAAAATGAAGAAATGCAGGCTCATCCATTTTTTAACTGTTTACAGTAGCAAGAAAATATATGAACCCTTTCGAATTGCCTAAATTTATCTATAAATTAGACTGAAAATTTGGTATGATGTTCATATAAATTACAATTTTAAGCACAAGCTTTTTAAACCAACAACACACAAATGAATGTATTGATGAATACAACATTCAAACATTGACAGTGTGCGTTGGAGTGTGCAGTGTGCATTCAGTCTAGCGCAGGCCAGGCCCACGGGGGCTGACACCCCCAGCTTCACAGGCCTGGTTTTACAGTAGTGTGGCCCACACAGAGAAAGGCGTGTCAGATGCAGGCGTCAGGACCGACCGTCTGACCCTGTGTCAGGTTTGTGGCTGCAGGTTGCGGCTCCACTTTGATGGCTACTCTGAGTGTCACGACTTCTGGGTTAATGCTAACTGTCCTGACATCCAGCCATCAGAGTGCTGCAAGAAAATAATCAAACAAAACATTTCAGTTAAACCAGAATAACACATGTCAGGTTACCATTCAATGAATCATTTGTAGAAGTACAGGTACAATGCAATTCTTACTTGCGTAAGACTTAGGCAGCATGTAACATAGGGCACGGTGAACTATACATAACATAAAAACAACACAATAAATGCAATATACATATAACAGCTACAATAAGCAAGAATATATACAGTATATACAATATACACTGTTCATACCCAGCATACCATACAATAACATGGACTGTAACACATTGCATTAGGATTGAAATGCAGCGGTCAGTAATTTAGAGGTTGTGAAACTGTATCTGTGCATATTTAACAGTCTTATTACTTTTAGAGAGAAACTGTTCCTGAGTCTTGTGGCGCAAGTATTAATGGACCTGTAGTGTCTTCCGGTGGGGGGGGAGGAAGGAGAAAAGTGACCGTGCTGGATGGGTGTCATCTGACATAATATGCTGGATTTTTCGGAGGTAGCTTGTGTGGGAAATTTCCTGGGGTACGTTTCCTAAAAGGTCACGTTAATGACTAAGTTTTTGGGAAACATAACCCCTGAACTACTACCAGCTGTGTCCTAGTGATGCTCTGTATAGTTTTCACCAATTAATAAAATATGCCCCTTTTTTAAACTTGACAAACATATTTTATTGGTGTAAATGCTTGCTGCCTATGTAAGGATGAACTTGAAACTTATGGGTTAACTTAAAAATCACAATTGTATCATCATGATTGCATCATCAGCAAAACAACTGATTGGACACGTTCCAGGAGGAAGGACGTCATTTGTTTTTGCAAAGATATGTATAGCACAAACAACTTTGACATTTTAAAGGTTTTTTTTGTTACTTTAAAGCACATACTTAAGTTACATTATATGTACCAATATATTAGGACAGCTGGCCATTACACCTGCATTGGTGTACAGCATTAATGACATCACATGCTAAATCCATAGGCACCAATATGGAGTTGCCCCGCCCTTTCAGCTATAATAGCTGCCACTCTTCTGGGAAGGCTTTCCACAAGATTTTGGGGCGAGTCAAGGGTTTGGGCGATTCGAGGGGTTGGGGCATGTCGAGGGTTTGGGCAAGTCAAGGGGTTGGGCGAGTAGAAAGGTTGGGCGAGTCGAGCGGTTGGGCGAGTCGAGGGGTTGGGCGAGTCGAGGGGTTGGGCCAGTCGAGGGGTTGGGGCGAGTCGAGGGTTGGGTGAGTTGAGGGTTGGGGCGAGTCGAGGGGTTAGGCAAGATGAGGGGTTGGGCAAGTCGAGGGGTTGGCCTTCACAAACTGTCAGGTAACTCATGAAGGGGGAGCAGGGCTTTATCCTTGCTGTTTATAGCGGGGATGGAATGGGGATATAGTCAGGCAATGGAAGGAATATTTTGAGAACCTCCTGAATTCTACTGATATGCTTTCCTTGATGGAAGTAGAGCTGGAAAACTTTGAAAACCCATCACTAGGGCTGAGGTCACTGAAGTAAAAAAAAAAATCGTTTTGGTGGTATGGTATGGTAAGAAAATAGAAAATATATATCATGAAAATATATCATTCTCCACAAACTGTGATTAGTGTCATTTTCCAGGGGTTGAATTTTCTTGTTTCAGAAATGTGCAATGAAGTGATTTAGTAACATTAGTTTTGCCGTGGATGGAAGACCACCCTCTCTGAAGTGAGGAGCATTTAGTGTGAAGGCACAGGAAATCTTGAAATGTTATTAATAAGTTTAAAGAATGTTCATTTGGTCTCACAATAATCCAATGAACACACACACTCCGGTGATTTCATGATTAGCGCCTGGAGGAGTATACTTACAAGTCTATGCATTTACATATTTATTTATTTTTGTGTCGTTTTAGTAATTGCAGCAGCTATATTACCCAGTTGTGCTTATCTGTTAATAGCCAGTCAGTATTGCCTGGTAGTTTGGCCAGTACTGTGATGGAAAAGCACAGGGTGCAGATGTAATTTCCTGATGGTACACCACTAGGGGGTGCTCTTCCCTCGGGACCAAATGACATGCCAATGCCCCAGGTCATTGTCAGTATTAAAGATGCCGTAGCAAATACCCAAACTCAAGCCCTATCAGAAAATCAGAACCACTTGTCTCCTACTGCAAATTATTGGACTTCCTTGCCAGTCATACATAAATGCTGTTGTACATTATTAAGGTACGTGCTGCATGGTAATATGAATCTTCCCCCAAAACCCATCTGGTTCCGGTTGTCAGTAGTTTTCTGTCTTTTCTTAAATTGGAGAATAGAAAGGACCAAATGGAGCTAAATAAGGCCAATTATATGGGGAAGTGCCTATAAGAACCAATGATCCCAAAGTGTGAATGTGTTGCTGTATTTAACTTCGTCTCAGACAATGAGCATTGGGCTGGTGTAGTGGTCTGCAGAGTGTTCATGGAAGTATCGGTTATTTTATGGTCATCGCCGGTTCTCAGCCACAAGCTCTGCCCATTCAGCCATGTAGCGGCCCAGGGAGCAGGGGAAAACAATAGGGACAGAATGGGTGCAAAACTTGGGGAACACAGAACGGGATGGCCAGTGACACCTGCTGGCCAAACAGGGAAACAACAGATAAGTTTGGGACGGATCCTGACAATCTCAGGGAGGAGTCATATTCCAAGATTTCTTATTTGGTTAGGATTAAGTTACTGAAACGCCATATGCAGGACTAGATGGCCATCTTGCATACTGGGTATTTTCCTAGTCAGCTGATTGGGGTTGTGGACAAGTGGGAATCCCCGACTGCTCTGAAAAAATCCTTGTGGGAATCCCCCCATTCAACAAATCCTATTACAGGCAAAAGTCTAGGCCCAATTTTTAATCACAGTCCAACCCTGAAGGTGTGTGATCAGTAGAAAATCAAAAATGTCATGAAAGGTATTGGATGTTCATAACAAGTCACTACGGCTCTAATAAGAAATTGGAATGAAGTGCATTGCTGCAGTCGTGGACGTCGTCCTTGTTCTGTGGAGTATCACAACTCTGTAGGCGAAACATAATGACAAACCGCAAGTGGACATTAAACAGACTGTTTAATATCCTGTTTTACGCAGCTCTGGAAGAACTGCACTGTAAACGTTTCTGGTGGTCTGAGTGGAAGTATCATGCGGTATAAGCAGCACATGATTATTTATTCTGGGCCATAACCGCTGTGCCTCATGCCTCCAGCTTGGTAATTGTCTTCACCGGGTCATTTATCTCGAATTGACCCTGGTTCTAGAATGACTGGCTTCTGCATTCTGACAAGGCGGCTACTCAGCAGCTGCTGCGTCTCGAGGGGGGGCTCTGTGGCTTCCTGGGCCTGCGCTCTCCTGGTGCTGCCTTGTACTCTGGGAGCCTGGTGCCCCTTTTCCTGCCTGTCCACAATTCTGGTTTCTATCAACTGAAAAAAATTAATCAAAACTGTTATTGCTTTCAACACTGGTGCTAGTATTACATAATTTAGTATAATATAATTTAATGTATTCTATGTGCATATAAACACTTACAATTAATGTGTTTAGATTTTTGTGATATGAATTGATTCCAGAGTGATTCGAAAAGGTTTTCTTTCTGCTTGCATTAAAGTATTTTAATAATATTTTGTCATTTTCTTAGAATTTTTATGACTTCAGTGCTGATTTTGTTAGCATATTAATTATGTCACAAAAGTGACAAAAGAAAACACAGACATCTTCTACTTAACCAAAATAACAACAAAACATATAACAAATAAAATAAAAGTCTCTAAGTATATTTTAAACAGTTTTCAAAACAAATCTAGCCAAAACACCCTGGTACATCAGCCAGGTGTGACAGAAAATAAATTTAAAAATGACATATTTTATTAAGTATTTTAAATACATTAAATACAATCTCTCATTTTGTTACAAATTGTATGTGATTTTTTTCCCTGTCCAGCAAAATACTCAAATGTAATTAAATACATATTTAAAATCCAGATAGATTGCCCATGTCTGTGTATGAGTTTTTGTATTTGACAAGCTTTCAGTTTTCAGGGTACAGTAAATGAACTTTGTGGTGAAAAGCAGGAGTCCCTGAGTTATTTTAGTCCTAAAGTTGCAATTTGTGCATTTTCATCCAACACCTCTGTTCCATTTTTTTGCCTGTTATGGTAATGGTCGTAGTTCAATTGTAGATAGCTAGAAATTAGCGTTTCTGAACTTGTGAAGTTAACATGAAGGACATTAAAAGACGATTCAGCCCAAGATTCCAGCTCAAAGTCCAACTTAGGGCCCAGAAAATTCATGCTTTTGCGGAGACACTAGGATTAAATGAAAAGTATTTCTGGCAACCCTTCATTCTGGCTGAAGACTGACTTACGTGTTTCTGGAGTTCAAAGTTGAGGTAAGATTTGAAATGGAATGTGGAGCAGGGAGGGGATTACTCTCTCTAAGCAGGAGGATAACGGTGCACTAGGGAAGTAAATGTCCGCTACCATTTTAACATTGAAATAATAGCTCTGTCCATTTTCATAACTTCTCCATCTCATTTCAGCATATAAGTAAACATCGTGTGTCATCTCGGCATTTAAGTAATCCTTGTAAAATAAATGATCCATGCCTTGTCAGTTTCAGAGTAAATGTTATTTCGTAAGTGTTATGTTTTGCTTGAACCACCCAGCATGGACAATGTATTAGACACTGCTCTTCTAAGTGTGAATTTGTGGTGACATTTTACTTGCACGATTAAACCCTGCATTCATTGACTGAGTTTGGGTTGGTCTAATCATTGTAAACCCGAGATACACCTTCAAAGAATAAGGTTAGATCTAATTAAACACTGCTAGCCTGTATACCTGGTACAGAATTTGCTTTATTCTTCGCTTAGATACCACATAATGTACCATGTGCAGAGCCAGTGAACCAATAGTTATAGGGTGTGATATTACAGCAGTCCCAACTGGCACTGCATCTGCAGAGTATGGCACACTGTAGTATGTATTTAGTGTAGCTGTTCATGGCTCTTTATGGTTCACTGTTTACTGGGAAAAAAAAGCAAAGAAATGGAATGGACCGGATAGTATAGTATATTGGTTACCCTTGACGGGGCAGAATGCTTAGAAATAACTCAATTATGGACAAATCATGAACAAATAAAGATGCTACTTGACATAAATGATGTGTCACAATTCAATAATGATGAACAAACATGAGATCAGTATGTAGCTAAGATTTAATTTGTGGTTAATTAATACGTAAGTAATAGCATAATACTGTATTATTTGTGTCCCATCAAGTAAAGAGTTACCAGAACTTCAGCTGTACATTAAACATTAAAACTAGAAAATTATCTTTGTGCTTTACTTTCAGCCAATGGAGCAACACTATGGCAGAAGGCGCTTCAGGGCATTGCTATAGCAGCTTACGTAAATATTTGTTTGTTTGTTTGTTTATTTGTTTGTTTGAAAAATGACCTCAAAAGAAGCCATATGTTTAGAATTTTCAGTGCAATGTTTTTAATTTTAGAACACTTTACAGTAAGAAATTAAGAACCTTAGGTTTTGTAATATTGTGGCATTCAACCACTCAAGTGAGGCATATGTTCTGAGCAGCAAAGCTCATTCCTCAATCTCCATAGGACCTTCACTGGTTAGGGGGGTCTGCAGTCAGTTCCAGGCAGCATAGGGCAAAAGTTAACCCTGAATCTGACACCAGTTCATTACAGAGTACCGATGTTATGGGCAATTAGAGGCAACAATTAGCCTACCTGCATGTCTGAACCAGAGAAAATAACCCACTGAAGACAAAAAGAATATAGAACGCCGACTGACCCTGATAATCTTCATTGTTCAGGGTGTTTTGTCTATATTTAATTTAAGCCTGATCTTAGAGGGGTCTGCAGGGAAGTTTTTTGGGTTTGGACCACAGTTATTGCCTCTAAGCAATATTTAAAACTGTATAACCCTGTACTCTAGTGCTTTTATCCAAAACAACATACAGTTAAGAATGCAGGGTCAGGCAGCACTCTTGTATGAATTTTGTACTCTTGCCACTGCAAAACAAGACAATAATTAGTGATAATAGATTACATTCACAAGCAATTTCCTGGGATTTAATATTAGAATTAGATATACGTAATTAGAAATGTTTATTAGGAAAGGCAGCAGTAGGAAGGAATAATGGTTTAGGTCATGGACAGAAAACCTTCAGTTTAAATCCATTTTATTATTTTATTAGCAGATTCCTTCATGCAAAACCATGTCCAATTTGGGAATGCGGAGTCAGACAATCCTGGGGTACTGGGACGTAAGATCCATGTTCATGGGCTCACTGGAAACAGTGCACTGCCAGTGACCTTCCAATCACAGACCCCCAACCCACGGAGCCACACGACTCCTTGATTTCTATGCATACACGAAATGTTTAGTATAAACAATTAATATGACTGAACTAATGCAATATCGACCATTTATAACTTTCCATATGCAGGGTGTGTGTGTGTTTATGCTGAAATGGGAGCTGGATGGTCTCAAATTGCGTTTGTGGGGTTGTGTGGTATTAAATATTATATTATCCCTTCCATGCAAAACAATTAAGAAGCCAAACTAAATAAAATAATTTCACTGTCTAAAAGCCCTTGAAGCAATTATTCATGATTCTGCTACAGTCAGTTAAAAAACTCCGTAAAGGAACAATTCAATGCATGAGACTGGTTTTAATTTATTATCAATTCTTTTGCAGCATATGAGAATTTAGGTGTAACTGATAAAGAAACCAATTATAACAAGACTACCAGAGTTTTGGTAGGTATTTATTTTGATCAATTGGCATATTCTTCTAATATAAAAGAATGAAATATTGCACTGTAACCCTGCATTTGTGAAGTGGTTATGAAAAATGAATAGATTAAATCATTTTATTTGTCGTAACAACCTTTATTTCTTTATTTATACTTATACACTATATAATCATAAAAGATACAGAAAACTCCCTCAATATATACATGTGCTTTACTACAGCTACTGTTTAGGCTATTGTTTGATCTTTCACAATTTATGTCTGAAATAAATTCAAGAATGCAAAAAATCTTCATCATATTCACCCGAAAGACTATTTTATGTGTACATTATGACTTTTGCATGTAATATTGATTATGTCATGCAGAGACTTGAAAAAAAGAAAAGAAAAAATAAAGATTTCAAGCTTGCGGATGGCCATTATCACAGTATTAAGATGTTGCGAAAACAGTAAAAAATCAAAGACTATTTATACAAAAATACCTTTAATGAGCATTAATATGGATGTGGTGAGAGAAAGTAATTTGCATAAAAACTATTCTCACACATACAGTAAAACCAAAAAACCAAAACGAAAATTGTAAATCCTAAAACTGTATTATAATGAAGTTCAATTATACCTGGATTTTCCATAACTGCTCTCCAGTATCGGCTTGCAGAGTATATGTACATTAAATGGTTAATATGAATATTTTGGCCAAAATTTGAGACTGATGAACTTATGTGAAGATGTGCATGAAAATGCGCCAAAATGTGTGCTTCTGGGTGATAAAAGGATGGCAATGATAGTGATGGCTGATCACTTTCATGCCGGCTAAGTTCCTGCGGCTTTCAGATAGTTTGCCTACTTCAAAATCAACAGACATCATAGCAACCAAATCCTGACATTTTGTACAATCGTTCCAGTGAACTTTAACATGACCTGTTGTCCTAGTCGCACACAATATCAGCCGTTCTGATCTCATTTCGGTACGATATTGTAAAAATGACAGAAAATACAACAATTAGTGGCAGAATTTTGCACTTGGAATGGTTTTTTGTTTCCTTTAAGTGAAGGAAATTCAGTTAATGAGGTAATTTTCATGTTTTAATGCTGACCTCTTGGACTCTGCTCATGAATTCCTGAATGATAATGTGGTTTTGCTCAATGCTTTGGCCTGTTTGTTTGTCTTTATTCTCACTGAGAAAAAAATGTTTTTGAGACCTTCTGATGGCTTTGCTGTTCCTTCTCCGTAGGACCTCTAATCCAACTGATCTATTGTACTTCTTTCCAATAAAAGCAGCAATATAGACATGACATCTTGGTTGAATTTTGAAGGTTAGGGCAACTGTTACGATTATTTCGTTTTGACGCTGATGTAATGAGAGTGATGTGGTTTATTGACCTGAGAATTGTGATACAGCATATCAGCTTCACTAAAATGGTTCTTACCAAAAGCTATGATTCCCCTGATTCTTATACTGTTATAAACTGCTCTCTCAGTTGTATGTTGTCTCTCTGTATATAGTTTGTTACTATTCGCTTTTCCTGCAAGCAGAAGATTTTATTCAGCTCATTCACAACATGCAATTTAATTTACTGTCTTCAAAGCTGTCATTCTTCTCCCACCATGCTTTACCTGCTTTGGTGTTCATGAGGAAATATACCAGTGAACCACTGCTTTGCTCCGCTGGAGACTCAGAGCGCCAGGTTATTCAGCTCATGTTCCTTTCAGGTGGAAAGTTCAAGTCCATAAACAACTAATCCAGACCAGGATTTTTTATCAACCAACCAGTTGAGATCTCGGTGACTGTGACTCTTTTATACTCAGCTGGCTGGTTGAAGTAAAATCTTGGTGTGCTTTGAGCAAATGGTAACACAGACAGGCCTAGAATTAACTGAAAAAATGCTTCATATTGCAGCACAAACACATGGTTTCCTTCTGTTTGGATTACATTTTGCGGCAAGCATAAATATGAACATTGTTAATATCTACAATATACTACAATAAAACGTATTCAATCAAAAAATATAACCGATATAACAATTTTATGCAATTCATACCATGCTTTGTTTTACAAAATTCATATTGCCTTCACTAATGGATGCTGTGCTCTTAAGCAGATCCAGGCTCTCTGTCGGGTTGCTAGCATGATCCGGATGTGACACCTGTTGGTCGTTTTCTGTGTGATGTAGGTTTTGTTTGTATATGTCGCTTTAAACACTAATGTAGCTGCCCCTTAGCAGTGAAGCACCTGGGCATTGAGTACTGAATTAATAAGAATTCATTCCACCATCGGTTTGGTTTCAGCATTGAAAGGGACCAAATCAGCCCCAATCCCCTGCCACCCCCGAACACGCATGATGCTCCGACAGTATTGGTGGAGGCTTGTCCTTACTGTCCATACCCATATCAATGCCCTTGATTCACCCTTCCAATAAATGTTGGTTTTCATCCAGCATCCACTCTGTGATGTTTCAGTTCTGCATTGTGTCGCTTATGACTTGATCTGGTAACACATTAACTTGATTGGGCACAAACACTTAGCACTAACTCAGTTACTACTAAAGTACAAATCATGAACAAATCATGAACAAATCATGAACTATAGCCACTACTTGTGATAAAAGATGTGTGAGATCAGTGTTTTACTTGTGTTGTTCATTACTTGTTCCTTGAGTAGGTTACAAAGATTTACAGAATTAACAGATATAGTGACTGCTTGGGATAAAAGATGCATCATGATTTAATAATGATGTACAAATATCAGTATTTAACTTGTGTTATTCATGACTTTCAGTAGTTCCTTCAGTAGTACACAGATTTACACAGATATTGTAACAAATATAGTAACTGCTTGAGATAAAACATGATTGACTAATGAGGAATTAACGTGAGATCAGGATGTAACTAAGACGTAGTTTGTGGTTAATTAAAACACAAGTAGTACCATAATGCTATATTATTTTTGCCCTATCAAGTAAAGTGTTACCCTTGTTCTTTTTATTTTCTTTAGTATTTATACAGCCATTTTCGGTAACACTTTACTTGAGGGGGCACATTGTAGTAGTGCACTCTTACTTAATGTATTAATTAACCAGTAACTAAGTGTCAGTTACATACTGATCCCATGTCTGTTCATCATTAACAAATCATGACGATTCATGTATTTCATGCAGTTACTATATTTGCTCATGATTTGTACTTGAGTAGTAACTGAGTTACTAAGTTATTTGTGCCCCCTCAAGTAAAGTGTTACCCCATTTTCAGCTTTTTTCTGAACTATAACCTTTCCTGATTGCAAGACGGTGCATCTAAGTCTCAGACATTAAGCAGTAAATGTTTGCTGATCCTATTAAAGGAGCTTGTTCAAGGACGTCGTCACACACCAGCCAATTTCCTTAACAACTGTAATACCTAGAACAAAACTATGCAGGAACAACAGTAACATTGCTGTTAATTTTATTAAGCTGGTATTGCACACCTAACAAATTAAAGACATTTAAGTATATTTCTGATACTTTCTCACTGGTAATACTAATACAAAATGGATTGATACATCTGAACACACAATATCGAGTAGGAGACAGACTAATGAGGACCCTTTATTAAGAAGAATGTTCTTCTTTGTGCTAAAACACAGTCGTCTTATTGGTTCCTTACTCATCTACACCTTCACCTCTATACTAAAAGTTTAACACTACCTCGATTGTTTTCCTTTCACAATGATTCTACTCTACATTGTTCTAGGTAACTATCTGACTGACTATTTAGAAGACTCCCCAGAAGAGCCACACCAAGACGCTAAAGTGTTTTACATGACTTCCACATAATGTTATATTGATACCACAGATGCTTAACAGGATTACAATAAAAAGATGGAAAAATTCAGCAATACAGACTCAGTAGGTTGTATAACTTTATATAAATTGTACAGATCATGGCCTGAGCTATATGCAGGTAATTAACAAAATTAAGAATTAAATGAGCATCTCAGCTGCTTGCAAAGCACATCATGGTAACACGTTACTTAAGGGGACATAAATAATGTAGTAGTGCGCCCTTACTTAATGCATTAACTAACCATTAGTTTAGGTTTTAAGTACTGATCCCATATTCATTCATCATTATTCAATCATGACCGTTTATGTACTTCATGATTTGTTCTAGTAAATGAGTTCTCATTTTTGCCCCTCAAGTGAAGTCTTAACATTATTAACTAATTAGTTAACTGATAACTAATATAGTGCCTTACTGGAACACATGAACTGTCATGATTGATTAATGATGAGCAAGCATAGGATCAGTATGTAACTAACACTTAGTTACTGGTTAATTAATGCTTTACGTAAGCATGTACTGATACATTATTCATGTCCCCAGAAGTAAAGTGTGACCCATATCATAGTTGTTTGTAGTAATAAAAATCGACATTTAAATAACACAATATATATTTATGTGACTTCTAGTCTGCTAAAAGCTTAAACCAAAAGTTGTTGCTTAGTCCCTTCTGAAAGATTCCAACAGTTCTTGGTTTTATACTTAGGATAAAAAAAATCTTTAGAGAAACATATTGCTCGTGTGATTAGAGAACTATGAAAGTAGATGCTGCCTTCGAAGGCTCTGTTACAAACTCATCTCAGGTGTGCTATGTCATGGACTGTGTCATGGACTGTGTCATGAACTGTGTCATAGACTGTGTCATAAACTGAACTAACTAAAGTACTGCAACAACACAACAGAGCAAAGTTGAGTGATATTCATATGGTATTCATATGCTCAGTTATACTCCTTAAAGCTTTATAAATACTATGTACTTTAGCATATTTGTAATCATACATATAAAATTAAAATTAAACGTGTTTTACGGTATTGCAAGTCTACTAAAGCTCTCAGGCAACGTTTAGAATGTTATAAGAACACCAGAACAAATTTTCGATTGATATTCGACTGTTATTTTTAGGTTCTTGAGAGTAAAATGGTTAAGTTCATTTCTGCAAAACCGACAGTTTTTCATATTTATGTAAGTGATGATGTGAGAACTTTGCCAGCTATTCTGTCTCTGTTTTCTTGGTGTCTTGGTAACTCCCACTGGAACTGACAGACGTTGAGGTGTCTCTGTAGACCAGGCATGGTGGAAAGTGCTTTCACATTTTCTGGTCACCGGTGCCTGTACACTTCTCATAAGCTTCCCCAGAATCTTCTTCCTCCTTTTCCAGAAGCAAAAATGGCAGTGAGTTTTAGTGAGATGGAATTACCCAGGTCTCGGGAAGCTGGAAGATGGAGGGCAAGTTAGCATCAGGCTGTTCCCTCCTTCTGTTTCTTCTAGACGATCCAGTTGCTCTGGTGACCTGTTGCAAGCATAGAAATTGAAGACTGTTTAAAAGCATCATTATAAAATAAATTGTAATCATGGTAGGAATGAAATTTTGCAACAATTTTGTGTGAAATGATTTAGTAAAAGGCTACTGGAGGATGTCTCAGGAAGAACGCATGCAAACTCTCCACAGTAGTGTCTCACTTGGTCTCTATGCAGAACCTTAACATGGGTTTGCAGCTGGCTGTGCAGAGTGTGACAGAGTTCTCCATCTCTCTCTACAGAAGCAGCTGCAGCTGGAGTCAGTGTGATCTCTGCAGTGGCACCGCTGAAGTCCAAATGACTGCTGGCTGTACGCCACACTCCAGCTGGAGCGGCGGATGCGATGCAGGCCTCTGTAGCTGGACTCGCCGTAGGGAACCGTGCGCCTGCAGATAAATATGGAGACAAATGCCAGCAGAGCATAAACAGTGGGGCGCTACTGTAAAGGATTAAAGGATCCATTTTGGGATTAATACTGAGCAGTATTGAATTAAAGAGCAGTGTCCACAGGTGGCTGGTGCCCAGAATCCATGGATAGGTATGCCTGTTCTAACAAAAAAGGCAGGCCATGGATAGGTATGCCTGTTCTAACAAAAAAGGCAGGCCATG
>JAODKF010000116.1:28996187-29016416 GCA_026779585.1 Mormyrus proboscirostris | reverse complement strand
ATAGGTATGCCTGTTCTAACAAAAAAGGCAGGCCATGGATAGGTATGCCTGTTCTAACAAAAAAGGCAGGCCATGGATAGGTATGCCGGTTCTAACAAAAAAGGCAGGCCATGGATAGGTATGTCTGTTCTAACAAAAAAGGCAGGCCATGGATAGGTATGCCGGTTCTAACAAAAAAGGCAGGCCATGGATAGGTATGCCGGTTCTAACAAAAAAGGCAGGCCTGAAATAGTTAATATCCATGTATGCAGTGTGAAACAGAAAAAATTGTACATCATTATATATGCATAGATAATATATACGCATATATGCAGCTGTCAACTAAGGACATACTGCCAAACAGTCATGACTTGAGGAATGATAGACTTAAGGGCAGGTGTGGCGAAACAAAAGATGATTATTGAACTCCATGAATACAGATTGGAAATAAACAAGATCACAAGGGATCAAATATGGGAGGAGCTGAGCAAGGGCAATGGGCAACAGGAGGGTTCAACGTCAATGACCGGACTGGGGATGACAAGACAAACAGGGACTTATATACAAGGACTAACAAGGGACAACAATCACCAGGTGTGATTCTTCAGGGCCACGTTAGGAAGGAGACCAGAGGGTCAGATGTGCAGGATGTAACACAAACAATAAAATATACAGTAATTGGAAAAAGGATTAAATCACAATCTTGTTTTATTGAACATATGTTCTGAGGTTTTCGTCAATATGAAATACCTCCTCAATGTTCCCCTCCATCTCATAAATTCCTTCTCAAGAAGATACTGGCAGTGTTGTCACCACTTGTTTCATAATGCCAATTACTCTCTCTTGGATCTCTTTCTACTCCATCGCGACTGGGGCCACTGTATGCTCAGCCTCAATGTTATGAGTAGAGTATATGGTGTAATAAAAACACCACAAAAATTCAAGTCAGACTCTTTCGATTTTTTTTTTTTTCTAACTGGGGCTTCCAGTGGCCTTTTAGGATCAATGTGGTTAACAGCTGGTGGCTCTTGAGAAACACAAAAAGAGTCCAGTGGCCTCTGTCCTGCAAAGCACATAGGGAATGCAGAAGAGGGAACAAGGCAGGACACAGGAGGGTAATCTTAGCACTTCAGTTAGCTCAAAATATTATAGCTTTGCTGTCAACAATAGATTTGGCCTCTAAGAGTGAGGGAGCAGCTGGCACGGCTGAGTTGACCGTCGGATAATGAGCTTCTCTGTCTCGTCCTGTTCCCATATATGTAAACCAAACATCTTGTATTCATGTCAGCTTGCCTTATAATGTCCCGTTACGGCGCTTTCACAGACTGCGTGGTATTGAATCGAGTGGAATTGAAACCCCAAACCCTGGATAATTTGGACGACCCTCAGGCTCACCTTGCCAGCAGTGTTATTATTTGAAGAGCCTTGTCTGTCAAAAATGCCTCAAATGTTGAAAAACATTTGTAGCTATCGTGATACATGTATTTTCTTCCAACTTACAACCACTTACCCAGCATGGGGCCACAGAGATCTTGGAATATATCTCAGGAAATATAAGAACAAACTAGAAAGGATGCCAGTCACACACAGAGAAAGGATAGGATTTAAACCCAGAAGATGTGAGGCAACAATACTACCCACTATGACAAATTATTGTATTTTTTTCCCTTAAGCTAAATTTGTTTTTTGTTTGTTTTTTTCATCGGACCAGAAGCTTTGGATTAGTTCAAATGATATTTCATCAGTATTAAAGTTGGATAACGCCTGGTTGAGTCTGAAATCCCTTTTCACTTGTTGACCCTATGTAATGAAATGCTTTTTTACATGCTTATTTGTTGCTTAGAGTTTGTCCACTCAAGAGTTGAATGATGTCCATTGGAGGCAGAACATAAAAGACTTTTACTAAATATACTGAGGCATTTGAAAAGAAAAGGACATCTGTAGGAGTTTGAAAAACCTTTTTCCCCACATTGGTTTTAAGTAGAAGCATTATCTTCTTGGCAGGTGAACATTTGTATTCATTGCGTGAAACTGTCTGATATCAAGTGCAAAAAGGACAACTGTCACATAGAAACGCTCAGCATGTGTAATAGCAAAGGAAAAAGTCAATATGAGGTTGAAGGGACTCAAAGATTTCAGTGTCTCACATTTAAAGCAAACTTCTGTCATGTCTCGTGCAATACTGCAGGGTGAAGCGTGCAAAATAAAACAAGGAAAAAATCATCAGCGATATGGCAGCCACATGTTGACTTTATTTGTTTTAAATATCTCATCTCTGCAGTCATTTTCCATTTCTTTCATATGCTTGTAAAGATGGAAAAAAATATACCCGATGACAGGGAATATAGACAGAAGCAATCAGACAGGAGTTTTGAATGAGTTGAATGGAAGTACCGTTGTCCGAGGCACTCGGTGAAACATAAAAAACGTTTGGTGTACATAAGAAGCACGGCCAGCACTGCAGTACGATGTTAGATGCACAAGCGCCTCTCACAAAAGTGTGTGGGTACTGGAGGTATACTGTTTCCAGGTTAATAACAAATAAGACTTTCAAAATCGTAATAATAATGAAAAAACCTTTTGGGTGTGAAACACGTTTTTCTGTCTGTAATAATGTATGATATTAAATCATACTCGCAAAATAACTTTTAATACCTTTTAACTAATAACTAATTTTTTAATTAAAAAAATGTCAGGTGGCACAATCATGTATTTATAAAATTATGATATTTTACAATTGTTTGCAGTCATATTAGTGTCTGCAATGCATCAGACTTAACATCATTATTTCTGTCACGTCCTGCCTACCTGACCCGTCTCCTGCCCAGCGTGACCCTAAAAAGCCACACCTGTTACTCGAAGGAGAAAAAAAAAGACATTTATAAAAGTACAACTGATCTTTCACCTATGATTTGAACATGTTTCTTTAGCTGCACCACCTTACGATGAGGAGTCGTACCACATGATAACATTGACAGGAATATTAATGCTCAGAGTATGTATTCATTAAACATGGAGAAAACTGTACAGTTCATGTTAGAATAACAAATTTATTTAAATTAACCCCAAACAAAATGCCATAATATATTTGTGACTGTGGCCATTCATTAAATGCTGATGTTTCAGGTTAGGATGTCATACTCATAACACAGTAACAATACTCTATTGCACCTATCCATACAACTCATGTCAATTTGCACAACTTTAAGCTGTACTAGATTTTTTTTTCTCTTTGTGTCTAATGTCTTATTTGATGTGTTAAAGTTGTCAGATTGCCAGTGTTTGTCTTTCCCATTCATTTGTCACTGTTTTCTCTCACTATGATTTCACATCAGCATGAATGTGCAGGTCAGCTACTTGGCCACCATACAACCACATTTTGCAACTGTTTATGAGTTTATATGTTTCAAACATAGAAATTTTCCTCACTATCCATCCATTATCTATCCATTTTTCCCGCTTTATCCATCTGGTACACCCCCTGCAGGCCGACAGTCCACCTCAGGGCAACACACATTCACACCTATGGGCAATTTAGAGTAGCCAGTTAGCCTAATCTGCATGTCTTTGGCCTGTGGGAGGAAACCAGAGCACCTGGAGGAAACCCACACATGCGCGGGGAGAACATGCAGACTCCACACAGAAAGGCACCTAACTAATTAAGCATTTAAGTAAGTTCAGTATTTTAATTACTGAACTATCAGTTTCAATAGCAGTCTGATAATTTGTTCTGACGGTTACACCACCTGACTTTATGGGCTTAAACGAAATACAAGAACTGTCAAAACGGTATATTATTTGAATGATTTGAATGTATATTCACAAAGAGTTTTCATATAATAATGTTAGGCATGATATGTATTTATTAATAGGACTCTTAAAATATGGACTCGGACACAAAAATATGAATGTCATGTCTAATACGGCATGTTAATTTCTCTAAATTGCCCTCACTGTACGACTGCACATGTCCGTTCCCTGAAACGGATCAGGCACTAGCTCAGCATGTCCCTCTATCAGGGAATATTGGATAAAGGATAAAATACTGCTGAGACACAAAACCATTTCACTACACACATGTACAGCATATATATATATATATTTGTGTGTGTGTATGTGACAGATAAAACTTGAAACTTCTGTTCCTAACTGCTTTGTTAACTGAACATGGCCCCAGTTTGATGTGTTTATGTTTTTTGTTGTGCTTTTAGTGCATAGCAAAACCAAGAGGATTATGCTAGGATCACATGATTATCACAGAGTTAATTAGCCAATTTGATATTTAAATGTGCAGATCAGGGCTCTTCAAATCTAGCACTCGATTCCAAATCCAGGCCTTGTTTTCAGTTCTCCCAGACAGTTAGGTTAATAATTACTGATTCTGATTGGCCAGAGGCTTCACACCTGCCTCACAGGTGAAGAAAGGCTGGAAAATCGGCAGTGCTCAGACCATGTGGACTGTTATTTGAATAGACCTGGTATAGACCCTTAAGTAAGTAAATATGCAATATTTACCTAATAGGGCCAATAACGTCAAGAAAAATGGGTGAAACCAAACATCAGCACACATGTCCTAGATGCCTATGAAAAAATGTACAAATGGAAATGTGAGACTCATCTGTTAGAAATTACGGCGAGCTGTCATAGAATGTGTCCTTTGATCTGAGTCCATTCTCAGACATCTGCACACAGCGTTGCTTAGAGACAAGAGTTTAGCCCCAATGCCTCAGATCATAAAATTAGAACAGCTTTTTCTAAAATATGAAATATAAAATAAGGGAAAAGATAATCCTAAAGCATAATTCTCTTACCTTCCTTTTCTAATAACTTTTCATTTTTCTTGCAGCTGTCAATGAAAAATGCATTTGGGATGCTGTGACACAGTCATGTGGCTTAAGACAGACAGCACCACAGACATTGTTAACCAAATGGATCAATGGTAATTCTGAAAGGTTTTTTCGCATTATTGTATATTGAGGATAATTTTCACAATTACCTTGCCTGTCTTCTAGCAAACATTTATATGCATCTAAAGCACTACCTCAAGGACCGTGTACAGAGTCCTACAGAACTTTTACAGTGAATGTTTTCCAAAGCTTGTCATATCCCATCATGTACAGCTGTATGAGACAAACCAGGTCTTGGCATCATTATAGAGTGAAACTCATTTTTAACACCACTTACACAATTTAACTTTTGTTGTCTAATTGCTAAAATATTTCACCAATCACAAAGTCAGATACCTCTTCATATGGATCTGAACACTATTGCGCCCCATCATCATTCGTTTCAGCAGAAACTTCAATATCAGCAGAATATTTTATATTTTTGTTTGTAAAAAAGATTTGAAATTTGTCTGCTTCAGATTCTTTCACTGATTAAAGCAAGCTGTTTTGATTCGGACGCCCCCTCTTGGTCAGAGAAAAGAGCTGCATAAAACCGACGCAGACCGGGATTTACATAACTGGTACGCAAGTATGCATTCGCCTGTGCTGTCGCGACAAGGAATTGCTTCTCGTATCGCTTTATACGGCAAATGCGTAGGCCTACTTGTTCGCCAGTTACGTCAATCCTTGACAATAGGTAATGATTTAAACTCTGGAACAATGACAAGCAAAAGCGTCATAACTAAAATAATAAGATGCACATCTATGTCCACTCAGTCTAGCTTGAATAACTGTATTACGATATTTTTTTCACATGCCACAATTATCAAGATTTTAATCCTGGTTGTGAAACACGACTATGGAACATCACAAGAATTCTACCGAGTGCTAAGCATGTGTGATGCCTTGTCCCATCATGTTCAGCGAACGTAGTAAGAACGTAAGTAAGGTGTTGCTACAGGTAGAGTAATAATAAAGCTGGTATCCAGCAATCTGTCCAGCCTCACACTGAAACAAAACGTATCTAGATCAAGCTATTTCTGAGTGATTCTGAATTTCCTCTCCTTCATGGACAAATAAAGTATCATCCATAAGCATCTAATTATTTTTGAATCACATTCATATTTTTTATAAATATGGGGAAGAAACAGGGAAAGATGTTATTTTAATCAGACACAAATGCTCTAATCTGTTCCTGAATTAACAGCAAGTAACACATTTAATAAATTACATAAAAAGCAGAGTGACCTGTTTTCTAGTCATGCTATTGAGTTTTATGAGTTGCACGCTTCCTCTGCATGAAATGCAACAGTACAGCAGCCACATTTCAGATGTTTATGGTCTAAGGACAGAAAGCAAAATATTCTTCTACAATTAAGGGCCCTTTTGGAGGACTAACAGCGATTCGGCAGAGACATGGCCAAAGACGCACAGCCAAGATAAAATCACATCACGATATTAAAAAAGCCTAGACCTAACTATCAAGTGGAGATTGGAAAATGCCTACAGGCTGTGGGGCACCATGCTGAGCCTGGATTTCGGTATGACTTATCTTTGCTCAAAAACAGATAATCATGTCAACCACAGCAGGATTAGAAGACAGGTGGAACCAATCAGAGCACAAAACCCAGGTTATCTGCCTCCCTGTGCGGAATAGCCGCTCTCACCCCTCCACTGGAGTCATATTACCTGCTTACTTTTTCCTACTGACTTGGTTTTGATTTATCCGGAGTGTTTTCTTCTACCATTCTTACAGTCAATAAACACTGTACCTCTTCACCGGACCTTCTATCTGCATTGGCTCCAGATAGATAATCGTGGTGTCTGTTCTGACATCTCATATTGTGTAAATATGCCGCCTGCAGCATCCATTATCTTATTTGTCTTTTTACTTGCACTTTTACTTTATGGCCTATAGCACTCGTGGTATTTTTTATATGAAATGTACCGAGAGTATTTATTTGTGTGGCTATTTGAGCACTTTTGAGATAGACAGACATAATGCTACACTAGCAGGCAGCATTAGTAATATCATAATAAAAATGATTCCAGCCGTTTTCTATACCCACTTGTCTTATGTAGGTTCATGGTATCCAGAACCTAACCGGGAAGCTGAGGGCAAAAGGTTGGGAATAACCCAGGATGGGGTGCCCACTGTCTAAGAAATAGACATATAAATAGACATATAAATAGCGGGTAGAAAAGTTCTTTGATATTTCCAATCAGATGCCATTGAATGTACTCACTCTGGTGTGTTGATCCAGATGATACCACGATGACAGTAATACACACATTCCTTGTCTTTGTAAGAGTAGCACGTGCACCGTTTTGATCTTAGTGGAGGTCTTGACATGTCACACTTGGGGCACATGACATCTCTTCCTCTCCTATAGCCAGTTGGCTCCACCGGGGGACGCCTCACCAGTTCGACCAGCTGCCCTGTCTGACGTCCCGTCAGCTTGTTGACATCTGTGCTGGTTGGTGAGGAACCTTCGATTGCACCAACAGGGAGATACAATAGAAATAAACCACTAAACCGAATTATTGAAATGGCCTGACCACTGCAATCAAACGGATGTAAAAAGAGCAATTGTGTTGTTTTCAGGGAGCTGTGTGATTTATATTTGTTTGTTATGCTGTATATCCATCATACAAAAGTGCGAATTATTGGTGGTTTCGCTCCCGGTTAATTTTCTTTAAAAAACTTGAAAGTTTCAAGAAAAGCACAATAATATTTATACATACAAAAATGATCATGTAATTAGGAAAATGTATTAAATGTATTCTCAAAGCATAATATTTTTTCTGAACTTTAAAGCATGGCGGAGGTATGGTTAAAATCGGGCAAATTTTCAAAATATTAATTTTATAAAAGTATGAACAAGTCATATTCAGCAAATGCGCACTTAAATATCTGAATGCAAACAGCGTTCGTATTCTGGGTTAACTTTAGTTTTATTTCTGTAAATGTCAAACAAACGCCACGCTGTCTTTTGTAAGTAACAATCTCACAGAAGTGCATGCCTTTGGACTGTGGGAGGACGCAGTAAGAAACATGAAGAGCGTACAGAGATCAGGAGGCTGTCCAAGCCCAAAGCCCTATTCTCCACACCGCTGAATTTTATGCCATTAAAGGGTTGTTTGTTTTAAACAATCTTGGAGGGACAAACATATTACAATAAATAATATACGTATACATTATCCTAAGCAATGCCCGAGATTGTGTGTCATAATTTAGCATACAGCAGTAATCAAGCAGAAATATGACGCACGTTTAAGCTTCCATGGTCTAGCGCCAATGTCTATGGTATTGAAATAATTGAAAATCGATATAAAACATACCCCTTGCCACCTCAGCTACAAGTTCTACCAAAAACAAAATCCCAAGGGTGAAAATGCAAGAATTAGACATCTCAAAATAATAACCAAAAAGAAAGTTATCCAGGAAAAAATAGCGTTTATAAATATCCTGATCAAGAAATTGCCCAAAAACTGAAAACAAAAAAATTCAGAACAATATGCCGAAAATCCAGACTGATTAAATTAAATAACACAACAAAACACTTGTTGCACTTGCAGGAGTATCTTATATACCATAAATGCACTACGTTTCTTTTTTTCGGTTCAAACCAGAGTGAAAATTCAGGTCACAGGCGTGACTGAAGCAGAAGGCGACTCTCTTTCATGGTCCCTTGTCATATGCCGACGACTGGAAAAAAATCGCTCGTTTTGAAAAGGAGATAAGGACATCCCACGCTACACAAGCCGCAAAACCATTGCTCAGGAGCAACACCCTCACCCGCTGGGCGACACAGAAGAGCACATGCTAACCCCCCCCCGCACCCACACATATGCGTGTTCCGAATAAACCACCGTGAAATTATTGTAGGACTCCCATTTGAACCCTTATGTGTTATGTTTTCCTGGAAATAATACAGCCGCTTACACTTCTTAAAAGAGAATGACATTGTACTTACATAGTACCTCTCTTGTTTATATATACTTTAACCTCTGCTGTTGATTTTTATGCGTCTGGTTTCCAATAATTGTCATTTGTAGCAACTACAACCTGTACATACACACACACACACGCACACACATTTGATCCCCACAAAGTAATATAAACGTAATCCACACACATACAGAGACGCACACAAATTTTACTGGAATCACAAGAAAAGTGGAATAAATATTTGGTTTTTACCTGTTTCCTCCCATCTTTTTTATTCAGTGAAAGTGAAACACCATAGCTAGGAGCTTTTAGTAGAAGCTATGCAATTTCTCTTTTTTATATAGCATCATATGGCAATTTTCAGTTTTTCCTGTGCTCCAAATGTGAGCCAATTGAATTATTCTCATTTTGGATTCAATTAATTGACTTTTGGTTATTTCTCCATTCCCATGTTGGCGAAATTATCCTCTATATTCCCCACTGTCTGCATTTTAGGCTTTTTTAAATCACTACTTCACCCAATTGTTCTACTTTTTGAATCTAAATATAGTTTTCATTTGTATTCCATGGAGAGGATAAATGCTTCTGGCAAAAAAGTTGCTAAATTGTACGCATATTGATGCCTCAGCCTCAGAAGATTAGAATTCTAAATATCTTTAGAATGCTTTGCTGGAACCAAGTCCTCTGCAAAAAACAGCCTGTAGCTTTCAGAGGTGGATTATGCAAAAATGCATGCATGAAATATATAGCAATGTCTATCTGACAGGCACTGTCTGAGTAAACCCGAGGTATCGTATGCTGTGAAACCTAAACATCTAGATTTAGTTTACGCTGAACTTCAGGATCTTAACCACAGCAAGCATGTAGATTCCGTGGGAGGAAAAGGCTTTTTCTTCCAGGAAGTGTTTTGCTAGTTCTTCCACACTTGTCACTCGTGTATTTTATGTAACGGCAAAAGAGTTTTTCACTCAGCAGAAAGAAAACTACCAGTACAAGACAAAGGGTTCTGGAGTGAATGTTGAATTTTATAGCCAGTAGGTCTTGGCTGTGCTTTAAAAACCTCAAGGCATGAGGCTTAAACACTTATTCCCCATATGATTTGAGAGACACACTTATCCTAATGTACTATTTTTTAATTGGTGCTGATGCCTGAAGTCAGTTGACACTGTTTAGAAGCAGTTAAAAGCATTTCACCCACCATGTGTCTGCACCACTTGCAAGATTTCTGCGATGGACTGGCAAGCAATGCAGAGGGTACCCCTGCTGTCTGAACTATGCTGTCTGTGGTGGGCCTCAGGCCCCCCTGCGAACCTGACTAGCATTTAAATAGCTAAAAGTTGGATGGCTGGGTGACTTTTAGTGTCGCTCCTTTCTCATTGAAACGTATTTTTAGACTTATTTTTATCTATGTTGTTCTTCGTGGCAATGGCCCCCTTTTATTGTCGGTTGTGGAATTTAGTCTGTGGTTTAGAAAGCTGTTCAGTATATCAGAGATGCTATAAACCTGTGGCGATTTTTCTGGGCAGAGTATTCATTCAAGGATAGGTGTTGAACACAGCTCTGTTAAAAAGTAATCTTTACAGAATTGGTTACACCTTTAGACCACTCAATAGCTCTCACTATTGCTGCTGTAGTCAGTGGTACTTTAACTTAGAGTGAGCCAATATCTCTCAATCTTCCGTAGTTCACTGCGTGACCAAATCCAAGTGTTCATTCATTCTTATGGGGACTAATGCAATTAGCACAGTGCAAAAAAATTGTTCATCCTGTAGCTCAACAATTAGCACATGCTAACAACACAAAAATCACACTGAAATTGTAAGGTGTCCCTCTGTGGGTTAAGATGTTAGATTAATAAATGCAGTCTAAGTACAAAGCCTGCTTTTTTTTGCAATAATTCTTATACTGTCGTTGCTTTTATGAGTTAATTGCCGATATGTGAACTCAGGATGCACCCGATGATATTTCAAAATAGTTAGTTTTCCTTATTATTTAAAGACATAGATCTACTAAGCTGTATGGCCACCAGATTGTTACCTAGCGGTTGATGTTATGAATTTTAAGTTAAAAATATTAAGTTTAGAATATTTTACTGAAATGTACTTTTTTATTCTTGGAGATGACAAACATTTTGAAAGAAAGGAGAAAAAATAAATGACAGAAATGAATTTGACATCAACCAGTTACTTCTTCCCCGATCAGATAAGATCAGACTAGATGAGATTAAATAGAGCTTTTTACTGTAAGGGGAAATTTCTTTTTCCAGTAGCAATAAGAGCAACAAAGCAGAATGTAAATAAAAACAGACAATAGATATGTAAAGGAACATAAATACTGTACAATAATAATTTTATAACAAAATAAGAGAACTGTTTTGTACCACTACGATAAGTGCAGTACAAAATTTGTGAAGCATATAGAGATCACCACAAAAGAGAAATCTATTTCTTTGAGTCAAAATGCTGAGCACTTGTTTGCAGTCGCCACAATCACTTCTGTAATGTTAAGGCACTTTTAGCTTGAGTACATTGTCTCCGCTCACCCCTTCTTTTATTGCAACAGAGAAACAGACTCGGCATGTGTCGCCTTGGTGACATGGGGGGGATTTCCCAGAAATCATTTTGTATATCTTAAGAAGTGTCGGACAACTGCACACCTTTTTATTTTGACTCTCTTTCAAAAAGGAAAGGAATGCAGACTTGGGTTGGTTACTTTAGGGTTGTGACCCCATGACACTCTAGAGAGGGTCAAATAAATCATGCTGACATGCCAGTAACAGCTTGGCTTTTTCTTGGTAACTCAGGCACATTTCCTCTAAAACATTTTCTCTCCTCTCCTCCTATGTGTGTTGAAATGAATTAATCCTGACAATTTGTAGCCAAGGTAAACCATGGGATTTAGGGTATAATGCGCCCAAGAGACGGTCTTATCTTACATCCCTTATTATGTACCACTACAAATTTTCCTCTGGAGTTTCAGGTCTTTACCAGCAAACGGTCTGGCTGGGGAAACTGTTTTTACAGCTACCATAGCCTTGGACAGCCCAGATTTACTTCCTCACAGACAACAAGAGGCACTTAGGGGGCGGGGCTGCTACCTAAGCCCGGCTCAGGAAAGCCAGTCAGTTACCCAGAGTTGTTTTTGTTTCATTCAACCTGTCCCACATTCATGACTAAAGGTATAAAACAATGTGATCTTTCTCACCTGCAGTAAACCTGCCCAGACGCCAAGGCCCATCCATGGACTCCTGCTCCATATTGTTGCGGCTCTTTATAGTTATTATGTTATTTTCAGTTATGCACATAACTGGCATGCCAAATAACATTTGCCAAATGAAGCAATATGTGCAGCAATTTCTCGTCATAACTGCGCAGATGCATACGTGTTTTATGTGCATTTGCTCAGCTATGACAAGAAATTACCTCGCATGTTAACATATTTATGGCTACTTTGTACTTCATTAGCGGTATAAAGGTATAAACTGCTGCGCATATCACTTTAGAATTTAGTGATTACTTGTCTTTGTTGACACACCACACAAAAACAAAACACATCCTCTACGTTTAACCCATATAGGCCAATGTGACGTAGCTGGGGGCAGCTAATTTGGCACCCGGGGAGCAGTGCTTGGGGGTGGTACCTGACTCAGGGTACCTCGCTGGTTGGGGATTCAAACCTGCAATCTTTCAATTACGAGTGCACTTCCCTAACCATTAAGCCACCACTGCCGAATGGTGAAGGCCCACTTGAAAAACAGTTATCAGCATCCTTGGCTATTACACTTGGATATTCTTGGACATAGGCTAAAGCAGCAGAGATCACTAAGGCTGGCAGCTCTGCTGTAGGATGCATACCTTGTTTCCAGCTTCCTGTGGGAAGATGGATAACAGCAGTGAATGAGAAATGTGCTAATGGTCGACTGACATAGATTGAAAGCACCGTGTTCTTAATCTAACCATAAGACCAACAGATAAAATGAGTCATAACTATCATTTTGTAATATTTCCTTTTACCCTTCATTGTGAACCAGTTTTCTTAAATATATTTACATTCAGAATAGTGCATAAGACAAAAAGAACCTATTACCTTAGTCCATAACATAGCATAACCCTGGGCTGAGCATTGGCGGGATTGAGATCTCCACCCATTTAAGGTAGCCCAGGGGGTTGCAGTGTTGGATGGTTTTGATTATTGGGGGGCAGGGGGGGAGAGTTAGAACCCCCCCATCCCCCAATAATTTATGCCCATGGCTTAATCCAAAACTCCCGTCTTTCAAGATGATATCTGCTATAGGGTGACAGCAAGTGCATCCCAGAAAGCTGAGGGCACAAGGCAGAGGAATACCCTGGATAAAGTGCCAGGCCACTGCTGGGCACTTACACAACCGGGCACCATGGGCAGTTAAGCCAGGTGGTCAAAATGCATATTTCTGCACCGTGGGATTAAGCCAGAATTCCCAGAGGAAAACTTTGCAATACAGGGGGAGCATGAAAACTCCTGTATCACAAAAAGTCTATGAACGATGGTTCTGCAGCTCCGTTTAATTCAGAACGCTCACTTTTAATACACCTGGATGCCAAGGCAGCACTGAGGAAGCCACTCAATGCTAAACGTTGTCATGTCTGGGCAGAACTGATGTCTGCTGTCAGCCAGCGGGACATTTTTGTGGAAAACTCATTATCATTTATTTTTTATCTCCTGATCTCAACACCTTGGGAAGGGTTCATCGGGTTTGCTTGCTAGTGCGAAATGTGTGATTCTTTTTCTAAAAGAGGAATTTCCAGGTCAGGCAAACATAAGCTCTGTCTCTAGAACAGCATCTAAAGAGTCAAGCGTTATTTCTGCTGGTGGTTTTCTGAAAGCAGTTCAGAATTATTTTTGTTTTGTATCCCATGCAAATGAATCCCCCCCCATTCTGTTTGTTTTTCTGAATATGTTCCTAAATGGAAACCACTTACGTCTGTCTCTGTGTGAAATGGTGGGCATATGGAGGTATAGCATCAATGCTTGGAATGAGGCTAGGAAGAGACATGTTCTCACAAAACTGTGCAATGTCTGGAACGTCCTGATTCTTTTTTCATTAGACGTTTCCATGTCTTGAAAAAAGTCTTCCTCCTATTAGAATACATTAACACTGCGAAAACTTCTCAAAACAATTACCACATTTAATTATTATTCAATTATTAGTGGCAAGAAATAGGCTTCATTCAAAACCTTTATTCTTCAAACAGTTACCTGCTGTTCTTACTCACCACGTTATCCCAAATCTTATATATTTGTAACATATCATGTCGATAAACATTCAGTGGATATGACTTGCTAAGCTACTATTTCCTACCTGTAGGTTATGCCTGAAATGCAAAATGTCAGTTGTGTTGATGACCTAGGCACGAAAATGATTCATGATATATATGCACCTGGTGTATCAAATGATAATTTAAACTATGCACAGAAAAATTCTGCCTGCAGCTACAGTGAACTCAGGTAAACGTACTAGGGTTGTATACTATACAGAAAAATAAAATGATGGCCTGTTTATTTGGCAATGTATACTAAGAAAAAGTCATGATTACACGCAAGAAAGAGTAATGATTACATGCAAGTCTTAAAAATGCCAAGTTCACTTTGCAGTTTGTTCTTGTTTGAGGTCGAGAAGTCCATTTTATGGTTTATGACAAAGCTTTCATTTGCTTCTGTAACACATAATATGACAATTTGACTGACACCTTTTCTACATAGCTTAAGGCTCCCTGGTTATATCAGTCCCAGGTATCACCAGAGAAACCTCGTTTTGTGTTTACTGTTTAACCTTTTTCATCTTACTTATTTCATGGAAAATCTTGCACATTTTACCGAGAAATAAAATGTTATAAATCCCCCAAAAAAGCCTGAACCCCATATTCACTACAGCTATTAAACCAGCGATTACTTGGAGAACAAGTCGTAGGGTGTGATTTTTAGCATTTTACAGCTATATAAAAGAATTTATATCTAAGGCAGCACGTGGTCCTTTTTCGTAAATGAGTAGCATGTGCTTCGGTGTGGTCATTCAGATGTTGTCTCCCCTGGGTTCTACAAAACAGTTACACTAAATCCTGGAAAGTGAAACAGACAAAGTAAATTATTAAGAATCACAGAGAGAAACAAACAAGCCTGTTGTTCTTACTGGCAACTGTTTATATGGTAGCGATCATAAATTGTGGTACTAGGTTAAATATTAATCCTTGTATGCATAACTCGAGGGCCTGTATCACCAAGCAAAATTTGTTGGTCAGCTATCTTAAACCCCACAAGTTATCGGACTAATGGCTTCGTTATACATGCCCCTCAGGAGTGACCCATGACGGCATATTTTCAGCTCTCCTGGGGTCTGTTTCAAGAAGCCGAATAACTTGTCATATTTAAGGTTTTGGCTAAATGTAAGTGAACAAAGGTAAAGTCCATCTAGCCCAGACTACGTACCTTAAATACGACAAGATATCCGACTAAGCAAGACATGCTGTTTCGTGAAACAAGCACCAGGGATTATATGATTCTGTGTGTTGTTCCCATGGTACGTGTACGTGCTATGTACTTGTCATCCGCAAAAAATATTACCAAATGTATGGCAAAATAGCTTTAAATTATGGTTTTAGGCATTTATTTGTTCCAAATGGCTGGGTGGCTATCGACCAATACACGGTAGTCTGTATTTTTACGTACGCTATTACTCGAACAATTATTCCAATATTTAATCTCCCTGAGAAAGAATTACTTAGAATATCACAGAAATAAATTAAAACATTAGAAGTTTACAAATACAGGTTAAAAGACTGATGTTTTGTGAAATGGGTGCTAATTTGCTGTACATTTAAATAAACTAATATAAACGCCGTACGTTGTGCGCCCAATTCGTTCGATCTCCCTGTAAATCTCTTGCGTAACGGCCGGTTTTTTTGGTGTTTTGCTATATATATATATATATATATGACACATTTCATTTTATTATACAGAATTTACGGATTTTATTCATTGTTTTCGTGTTTAAAATGATTATTTAGGGCATTTAATTGTGTGATTTTTACCCTAAATTATGTGTATTTTTTGTTTAAGTTTATCTAGATGGGTACTGTTTTGGGACTGAGAACGGAATAATTCCCTTTGCACTATTTCTAATGGGGAAAATTGTTTCGGAATTCGAACAATTCAGAGTCGAACAGCCTATATTGATCTCGAAACGAATTAAAGTATGAGGGACCATGCACGTACTGTATTTTGTTTATTCAAACTCTTGAAACAATCCATAACATTTATCCTTCCTGGCCAAAGAATATACCTATAATTACAATTGTAAAATAAATACTAGTAGTACTTTCCCATTGAAGAATAAAGAAAATATTTTGGTTGCCTAAGAAAGGTTTGAAAAACTTGATTGGCTGCTTGGGATACCTCAGGCTTGTGAAGTGTGAATTTCATTAATACCAAGGAGAGTGGACTCTACCCTACACAGTGACAAGCTCTGGATCACAGTTGCCTCAATCACATAAACAGTATCAGAGAAAACTACAACTGGAATCTTATAATTATTCTTATTATTCAGTGCCAACCCCCAAATTGTTGACCATACTTTGGTACAGAAGAAAAAAAGTTATGCAGATTACTTGTACCTTGGGTGGTTTGCTTTTCTTTTTCCTAATTACTGCATTAGTTTGGCATCTAATCGGTTTTATTTAACTGTATTGGTCTACAATGATGGATGTAAAGAAAATACTATACTGCTTATGTTACATAATCACAGAGCTGAAACACATTGCTGTTTTCAGATCAGATCAGAGTAGATGCTTTATTTTCATAGTTGTTTCCATAGCAATGAAATTTAAACTGCATCCTCTCCAGTGTCACAACATAAAAACAATAGACAAATTATTAACAATAAAGCAAAATAAATCAAATAAATAGACAAACAATAAACAAACAAACAGGCCAGCACAATAAAGCAGTCATACCCCATAGTTTCAACATATTGCACATTTCACCTATTACACTTGAAAATAGTAGCATTAAAGTTAAGCAATGAGTCCAATTGAGTTGTAAACATGAGACTGTATTGTGAACATGAAGGTGCCCTAGATCTGACTACCAGCTCAGTAGCATTCAGTATGGTGACGGTTGAGGGATGGAAAGTGTTATTTAGTCTGTGTCATGCCCACCATGGGAACACTAGCAGATAATTAGCAGGAACGGTACTTGAGCCTTGCACCGGCAGTCAGTATTGTTTGCTATGCAATTACTGAGTGCCTTACGTCTTTGTTCTCCCCACAGTTACGTTCGGTCTTCCTTGCCCTCCCTGAGCCTCCCGCGCCTCCTGCCGGCCCTCCTGCCCGTCCATCCCTCCCGTGAAGTCCCTTTTGTGTCCCCCAGTGTTGTTTGTCTGTGTCCTCGGACAGATCTCTCGGCTTCTAGACCCCTGGCTTTTGGACTCTCAACTTTGCTCACGGAATATGGCAAGGCATTAGACGCACGGATTGGACGGCTCTCGACATCCCCTGTAGTCTCTAGTCTCCTGTCGGTGTGGTGTGTTGCACAACAGTCTGTTAGTTTTGGTCTTTATGAATCTGAAACGTCTGCCTGAAGCACATGTCTAGGGTGTGATGGGCCCTGAAGAATTTTCCTGATGTTCCTGGGACAATACAAGCCGTGCAGTTCTTCAGTTTTATATTTAGCTGAACTTATTCACACACTAGCTTTTCTGAGGGCACATTTAATTTTTAAGTGGTAAAGTATACTAGGTAAACACTGACAAAAGAAAATGCAGCTTACGCAACATGTGATTTCTGTTTTATGTACTGCAGCAGAGACTCACTGGGTTTACGTGTAGAAAAAATGACAATAACGAACAAAGAGTTTAACTAAGATTCCCCAAAAGGACTGGTTATTAAAGAAATCTGGCAAAACTGGCTGGTTACTATCTATTGTAGGGAATTAATGAAATGTAAGATGTTGCATCTCAGCTCATATGTGCTGCTAGACTCATGTATTAAAAATATATTCCATAACTTTCTACACTTTTTCTGTGCACACTTAATCAAATGTAGGTTAAAATTCAGATAGTGATAGCAAAAACAAAACCACTCATTGAACTGCAAAATATATAAAACTGGAAAATGTTTTCTATCTGTAGCTTAAGAAACAACGCTATAGTTTGAGCTATCAATTAATCTGAATAGTGGAAAATCAAGCCAAGAATATGGCTGCTCCTCTAAGATCAGGAATGAACTTGGCTGCAGCTACTATTCCAGCTGTGAGTGAGCTGTGATCCGCAGAGAGTTAACACCCTCCTGAGCAGGGAGGTGAATAACAAGCTTGGGAAAAGGGCATGCATATACAAGGGTTTTCCCATAAAATACAGTATCTACATTATAGCCAGGAAAAATATGTTTTCCAGGAAATACATTTTAGCAAGACTAGCCTAGAAAAAATACAGATATCTGCTCTAAGAAATATCCATGAATGATATACAGTGCTGCTTGAAGGTTTGTGAACCCCTTGAGTAGTTTAGATTTTTCTACCAAAACGTTCACCAAGAAGCACCAGAAAAATAATAATTCAGGTAAAGGCCAACCTACGCATCACCTCCAGAGGGTCGCAGACCTGTCTCACAGCATCTGGGATAAATGTGCATGCGTCTACAATCAGTAGGAAGTCCATTCTCTGGACAGATGAGTTCAAAACTGAATTATTTGGCCACAATCACAGGAGCTGAAGGAGTTGAACAGACAGAAATTGACTATGCAACAAGGCATTCTAGTAAAACTTCAAAGGAATGGCTTAAGAGAAAGAAGGTCTGCACTCTGGATTGGCCGAGTCCAAGTCCGGAGCTCAATCTCATGGAGATGTTATGGCAAGATCTGAAGCACGTGCCAGATGTCCCTCTGACCTTCTCTCAACTGGCTGAGTTCTGCAAGGAGGAGCGGGCAAGAATCCCAAAAAGCAGATGTGAGACACTGGTTCATAGTTACAGATGACGTTTGGATGAAAGTAATGGCTGCAAAAGGAGATGCCACAAGCTATTGACTACTGACTTCACATGCCAGATTTTCTGATTTTTGAGAGATAAATTACTTTTGTTGAATAAATGATGGAAATATCTCTCTTTTTTCTGTGTGTGTACCTTATTTGGAAGGTCTGCTTTACAAATTGGGATTTAAATGTTCATTTCATAAAGTTATTTGAATTTATTTTTCGAAAACAAAGTTCGAAAGTTCACAAACTTTCAAGCAGCACTGTATTGTGTACCTGCAACCCCCAGTATAAAACTCTGTCCTATGCTCCTGCGTGTATGCTGCTCTAAATACAGAAGAAAGTTTTTTTTTTGAAAGGTACAGTTCCCCTCCTTTCATGGGTATTGCTGCTCACAGAAGTTTTAGTCTAAATATCAATAGTTAAGATTTGTACAGTATTGTCCGTCTAGGTTGCAACATCCATTTTATATCTGAGTGAGAGTCTTTAAACTCAGTATGTGTGGATGTATATATGATGTTGATAAATGTTCTTCATGTTGGTGTATGATGTCTGTCAGAGTGTGTCAGCTTAGCCAGTTAAAAACCTCTCCCAAAGGCAACCCAGCATTTCCAGTAACCATCCAATACACCAATGTATTTGTTGACTAGACCACCACCATACAGTACCATATTTAACTAATCAATACTTTTGGAGAACAGAAGAAATCTTTTTTGCTTTTTGCTGTGTTCCTGTTCACTTTTTTTGTATCATATGTTCTAATGATACATTTTTTTCAGAAAAATATGCACTTACTATCCACCGGACCATCCATCCTCCGTATCCACTTGTCCTATTCAGCGGCGCAGGGTCCGGATCCTATCCCGGTAACTACGGACAAAAGGTAGGGAAGAAGCCAGGATGGGGCGCCAAGCCATCGCAGGGCACACTCACACACCATTAATACCTTTGGGATTGTGATGGGAAACGGAGAACTCGAAGGAAACCCCATTGCAACACGGGGAGAACGTGCCAACTCAAAACATGTAGAGTAAGCCCTTACTGTTCAGATAAACAGTTTAAAACATTTTCTTGAACTGCAAAAAACATTTGTACTGTATTGTGCTGTAATATTATTATATATAGCTGTGGAAAAAAATAAGAACCACAGCACAATTTCTTGTTTCACTCTTTTGTGAATTAATGAGTAGGTGTCTGTGAATAATACACAGTGCATCCAGAAAGTATTCACAGCGCATCACTTTTTCATCATTTTGTTTTGTTACAGCCTTATTCCAAAATGGATTAAATAAATTTTTTCTGCAAAATTCTACACACAACACCCCATAATGACAATGTGAAAAAAGTTTACTTGAGATTTTTGCTAATTTATTATAAATAAAAAAACTGAGAAATCACATGTACATAAGTATT